>JAOTQW010000039.1:8039368-8052145 GCA_026260075.1 Sisor rabdophorus | reverse complement strand
TCACTCCTATGGGCAATTTAGAGTCACCAATCAACCTAATGCACATGTTTTTTTTTACTGTGGGAGGAAACCCGAGTACCTCGAGGAAACATGCAAACTCTGTACAGAAATACCCCAAGCCTGAGATTCTAACCCAGGACCTTTTTGTTGTGAGGAGACCGTGCTAACCGCTACGCCACCATGCCGCCCATTTAAAAGTTTTTGTAATAAAATCCTAACACATACCTGTGTACTAACAACTAACTAAGATGATCTACAGGCCAGCTATACAATAGCATATTTCAATTAAGCATATGTTTTGTTTTTTTAGTAAATCAGGAGCAAAGAGCAGAAAGAGCAATAGAGAGCAGGGCAAGTTAGATAAATAGCACTTAACTTTACTGCCACTCTCTCACTCTTATTTCATTGCCTGAGAAGGCTCCACAAATCTGCAAAAATGAAACTCAATTAAACCTTACTCAAATTTTAAATCTGTATATCTTTGCCTCATTTTTTTTGCAATTTTTTTATCAGCATTACTTCTGATCTTACTCGCCTCCATTTTGCTTGGTTTATCAAGTTGTGCAGCCTGCAGCTCTCGGGACACTTTAAAACTTAATCCAGCCTGTACAAGTCTTCTATCATTCAACACTGATAACCATGCTGTTATAGACAATGTCCCATGGCACAGACAGATAATATTCTTTCCTTAGCCTTAAGGAAGACAGTTTTAGTTGGGATGGAGCAGTATAAGATCTTGTTTTCTGACCACAAGAGAATAACAAGCTGCTGTAGAGTAGAGAGTCACAGTGGGATATCATCATTAAATTGATATATGTTTATAATGTTATGTGATTTTAATAATAATACAGTGTTTGGCACATATATTACTTGTAATAATTGTATGTCTAAAATTTAAACTGACTGCTTTTATTTTTAAGTCATGAGAGATTGGTATAAATGTATATCTTAACATTCTGACTTTTTGTAATTAATAAACTTTTTTTAAAAGATGTAATAAATGTAAAGTTATTAATGACCATTTTTTGTTCAAAAGTTAATTTCATATTATATACATTCAAGATTGCAAAAGTCTTCTTTTTCATATTTTCAGTTAAAATGGAAAACAATACTTATTAAAGTATATTTATATTTACAGTCATAACAATCAATTTAAAAAACAAGTTGTGTGGGTTAGTACAGCACAGATAGAAATAGTAAAATACTATATAAACTTAAGTCAATTCATATTTCTAAAACAAAAATACAAAGAAACATAAACAGTCCCCTTATGCCAAGTGGTGGTCTTAAAGGGAAACTTCCCCCATGACTGTTACACTACTGTACTTATCAACAGAATAGTTTATGCTCTTGTGTTCTATACATCAGATAAAATAATATTGCACTCACACTGTATCTGCTACACTCTAATCATACTGCAATTATGCTTTAATCGCAACTTTCAACTTTCAATTCAACTTTGCACACTTCTAAGAAAATCTCCTTTTCCTTCATTTCATATCCAAGGTTTTGTTTATTTCGGATTAGTCCTTCAAAGTGATAAATGCACCACATTTATACCCCAAAGCAACATTCATTTATTTATTCATCTTCTTATTCCCAAACTGCTAGAGGATATCCCAGCACAAATATGGCGAAAGGCAGGGGGTACACCCTGGACAGGTCGCCACTTCATCGCAGGGCCACATACGCAGCAAACCGGAGTACTCGAAGCAAACTGGAGTACCCGAAGGAAACCCACGCAAGTGCGGAGAGAACATGCAAACTCCACACAGAAAGACCCTGTGCCTGGGATTCGAACCCAGGACCTTTTTGTTGTGTTTTAGGCACAGTCCTAACAACCATGCCACTGTGCCGTCCCCAAAGCAACATAAAATAAGTAATGTTTGTTCATTCATCCATCCATCTCGGGTTCATCATTCGGGATCACAGGGGTCTGCTAGAGCCTATCCCAGCGCACATAGGGTGAAATGCAGAGGTACACCCAGGACAGGTCACCAGTTCATTGCAGTGGCAAAATTATTTATGAGAGAGCAAATAATGTTTTAATATTTACTGTATAAATTATTACAATGTTATCATTGTTTCTAATTGGCAAACACAAGAAGAATGCATTAAATAAAGCATGTTCTTTTAAACTACATCCATCTACAGGCGCTATGACAGAGACCATTCTACAACGTTAATAATTCAGAGACGATCATTGTCCCTATTTCCAGTGAGGGATGCTGCAATAGCCCTGGGATACATTCTTAGCTCAGCATTCAGCAAATCATCTAAAACATAGTTATAATATCCTCATGGTTATCTAAAAAACTTTACAGTAACAAGTGTATGTGTGTTGTGTAAATGCACAACATTGCAATCTAAAATAAACGCAAATTAAATGTATTAAGTGCATTCAGTTTTATAGTATGCAATTTTAGGTGTAACATAGTTTACACAGTTAGTCATAGTCAGTCACTATATATATATATGAACAGAAATCAGGGTTGAAGCATCTGCATAAATGGTCAAAATGCATGCATAATACCATGAAGTAAAAAGAAGAGAAATATTTGTTAGTATTAACACAGTGGTAACATTTATATGAATAAATTTAAATAAAAAACAGGGTGGTGCCGTCGTGTAGTGGTAAGCACATTTGCCTCACAGCAAAAAGGACATGGGTTTGATTCCTGGGTCTTTCTGTGCAGACTTTGCATGTTCTCCCTGTGCTTGCAGGGATTTCCTCTATGTACCACTCTGGTTTTCTCCCACAGTCCAACAACATGTACAAGTTGATTGATGATTCTAAATTGCCTATAGAAGTAAGTGTGAGAGTGTGAGGTTGTTTGTGTCTGTGTGGCCCTGCAATGGACTGGAGACCTGTCCAGGCTGCCTCTCACCCTATGTGCTGGGATAGGCTTTAGCAGGGAGGTCTGCTGGAGCCTGCAATAGGCCTATCCCAGCACACATATGGCGAGAGGCAGGAAGTACACCCTGGACAGGTCGCCAATCCATTGCAGGGCAATACATGCACTCCTATGGGCAATTAAGAGTCACCAATCAGCCTAATGCACACGGAACCCATGCATATGCGGAGAGAACATAAATAAACATAGCTTTATTCAGCGGTGGCTCAAATAGTTAGGGCGCTAAGTTGTTAATCGGATATTACCGGGATATTGGTATATGCCTGTATTTTGACCAGGAAAACCCGAGTTCAAGCCCACTGTTGGGTTTATGAACAAGACCCCTAACCCTTCCTGCAACATGGGCACTGCAACATAGCTGAGCCTGTGCTCTAAACCACACTAAGATATGAATGAAAGTATATGTAACAAAATAAAGGCAATTACATTTTACATTTACTTTATTCCACACTTGGACAATAGGATTCAATGAAATATATATAATTGATTATATGCAAATACTTCATACAAAGACATCAGATAGATGTAAAAGCTTAAAGTTTGCAAACAAATAAGTATTGTGACAACAGATGGCTATAGTACTGACCTAATAGAAAAACTACACATGTATCTATTACAACATGACCACCTGACCAGAACAATATGCATTTGCATATAATATGGCTGTGTTGCTCAGGCAGAATATACAGTATTCTATAGTTGCAATGCATATATGCAATTCAAAATCTATCTTTTAATATTAACAAAATGCACAATTTATTACTGCCCCTTAATGTTGAGGCGATTAAAATGACAAATTATGCCATGTCTTAAATGACTTTAGTTAAGCTCTCTGAAAATGTATTCTGCTAATAAAACATGCACAGACATATCTGGTATAGAGATCTTTATGTCTCATTTGTCTATCTATTAGTAGCTATTAGATAGTGATATACTATTTATTTCACCTCAGTGTGAATAATGGCAATATATGATGTTTTATTAATAGCGTATCTGGGGAAATGATAAACACTTGGGAATGTTAAAAAAAAATGAAAAAATATATTTTTGCACGAGTATATTTTGATATTTATATATTGATATTGGTTAGAGAGATAGGCCACAGATGGAGTTTTGGTTCCTTGCTGTTGTCACCTCTGGCTTGCTTAGTTAGAGACTGGGAATTTTTACTTTACAGATATTAATTAAATTGAGTGTTTTGCATTGTATTTTATGTGATTCTGTAAACCTGCTTTGAAGCAGTCTTGGGGAAAAAAGCATTTTTATGAAGTTGACTTCACCTTATCTCAAATGCCTGCCACTTGACATTTAAAAAGAAGTTGCTATTTTTAATGTCATTCTTTTTCAAACGACTTCGGGATTTTCACACTTTACATTGTTCTGTGATCTAGCAAGCCGTTCTGAGGAATGATAGAAAAGTAAATGTATTCGTGAGTTTAGACACTAATGTTATGTGAATAATGTAATGTCAAAGGCTTTCCTGGATTATCATTAAAAATGCATATTTTTGGATCGGGATAGATTCATTTCAGATTAGAGACTGCAATCAACCTTTTATTGTCTAGAGAAATTACACCAAAATGTTTGCTTTTGTGCTTACAACAAATTCCTGTTAAATGGTAAAAAAATAATTCTATACATTGCTATTTTCCCAGAAAATAAAAGAAAACTTTTTGGTGTTCTGATGACAGAAGAACTTGTTTAGACTGTAAAATTAATTTAATCTAATCCAAAACAATGTACACTGACAAAGAGTTGCTTCAAAATATGTGTAGATTGATTCATGAATCTGCTCTAAGCATAAAATGAGTCAACAGATATTGCTGAATCTTACAGTACGCTAATTTGAATAAAGATTCTTATAAACCTTTTCAACAAGTTACATCCATTTTTTATTCAGTTTACATACATCTGCTTTATATTGTTTTATTCGTATTGTTTTTGATGGCCTGTGCCTTAAAAATTTTGCATATGTTTTATTTTTTTCCAGCTGTTTGAAGTAAGTGTGAACTAATACGTATAAAATCTAAGCATTGTCTTGGACATTTTTAAAAAAGGTTTTTGAATGATGTCCTCATCTCTGGGTCATTGGGGTTATTTAACTGCATAACACAATACAATGTGTACAGCCTTTCATGGGTAACAATGTATGAAATTGTTTATTTCAATATTTCAATAAACTAGGAACGCTATTATTAGCTGTGGTGAGTGTGGGAAGGAAAAACTCCCTAAGGTAAAATAGGAAGAAACCTTGAAAGAAACCAGACTCATGAGTGAACGCCATCCTTATATGAGTGACACCACACATTATTGTAATAACAACATTGTAATAATCAATATAAAGTGTAGAGCAGAGCAGGGTAGAGCAGAGTGAATCCTCATTCATCGACTCCTTGATGGGTATTAACCTCGATATGGGTATGAAAATGAAAACAGGTGGAGAGAAATTGCTGTTTATAATGTTATTAGCAGATACTAGCTGATAAGCAGACACTAGCTGATAAAAAGATAATCCAGAGACTACATAATAATAGGGTCAGATGTTTATAGCTTTCGTTGAACAGTTCTTGATGAGAAGACCAACAAATCTGGGTTTAAGCCCTATCAAGCCACCCAACCACTGTTGGGTCTTTAATCAAGACCCTTAACCCTTCTTACTCCAGAGGCTCTGCATCATAACCTTAATTTTAAAAAAATCAATAATTCACTGTAAGTATTTCCTAATTTAATTAACTAATACTGAGTCCTAGTATTGAATATGAAGCTTTGGAGACATTTAAAATCATGCTTTTATTTATTCTCCAGCCAATTTAATTTAAAATAGCTTGTTTGGTGAAAAAAAATTATTTGATTTGCATACAGAGCACAGTTTTGCTACACTTCAGGCATTTTCTATCCTTTTAAATGCATTTAAACAAAAAAGCATATAAAAATCTGCATTTATTTACCTCTTTTTGCATAATACAATTTCTGCATAACAAATGCAACATGCCCTCTTCCAAGGCAGGTGATTTTGATTTAAATGAATTTAATATCTACAACACGTAGTATTATAACCGTGCTTTAACATAAGTATTTTATGTACTCTATAATTAACCTCACTATACCTGATGGTTGTCGGGATAGGCACATTTGCATAAACAGAAATAGAACACGATCAAAAACTGCTAAATTAACCAAATTTCAAGCCATCATGTGCAGATGTGTTGAGGTATATTTAACTATCTTGTTGCTATGGTCACCGTGTTCACCCTGCCATCCATGGCTGGCTAAAGATTAAGAAAATTAGTGCTCATGAGACCATGGTGACCTCAGTGGAAGAAAATAACATAAGAAGACTTTTATTTGTTAAAAAATGTGTTCTATTATCTCAATATAAAGGTTTTATCCAGCCCAAAACAGCTAAATTCTCTATATCAGACGGGTATGTAATTGAGAGGAACTGAACATTATTTTCTTTTGCTTTTATAGCTCATTTATTTTGTGATTGTCATCTTACCCATCTCTGGTAATTGTGGGGTAGTACAATTGCTCAGTTGGACTGTTGGACCACGCTGTTTTCTGAATAACTCACCTTGCAGATCGAAAGTATCACACCACAACAGAGATCAGCAGCATCTAATGATTACTGTGCAATTATGTATCATCTGCTAGAAATTATCAGCCAACATAAGAGACATATTAAACTGATGATGTCTAATTCCCTAAGCAGAATCATGGTCTGTCAAATAAATGCCATTGGCAAATATGCACTATATACAACATTCTTGTAATGCATATAAATATGAAATAATAACTGAAGCCCCTGTACTGACCATACGGATAGCATGACTGTACCAGATACTAAAGTAAAAAGATAGATATGGTTATTTGTATTATTTTAATTATTAATATTGCTTCAGTTATGTTGCAATTTATTGCAAATATATCCCAAATGCAGTCAGCCTTAATAAACTAACATTTTAGAGAGAGAGTTTATTAAAGAAATCCTTCTTTTCACAAAACCTCATAACCTCTCTCCACCTTACCATTTGGCCCTCATACAACACTTCATTTCCTAATAACCTCTTCGCTTTTAACAGTACTAAAATAAAAACTAGTGATTTATCCTTAGTCTATAATAGACATTTAGACATCATTGAATGCTTGTGCCCGAAAGGTGGTTGTGTTCCCAAGTATAAGATAATTTGATCAGCAAAAGCCTAAAAAAGACCTACAAAGTTTTTATTAGGCTATATCTATAATAACAAAAACAAACATATAATAATATTTGCATATGTACTATACAGTACTATAAAAATTTAATAACCTCTAATCTCTGTAAAATTACAAGACACCCTCTTGTGCATACTTAGCCATTCTAGTCATGAATTATAGCTTATAGCTTTGCTTTACTTTTGAAAACCACTAACATTTAAACATTTATGTATTAATCAATATTTAAAACTAAGGACAACATGGTGGTGTAGTGGTTAGCACAGTCGCCTCACAGCAAGAAGGTCCCAGGTCCGATTCGATTCGAAGGGGTTTATCTGTGCAGAGTTTGCACCCAAATGCAAATGCTGTAAATGTAAATTAGTGGCTCAGTGCCTTGTACAAGAAATATTTAGTTGTTTTTAGTGCTAAAGTGGGTATTGCTATGCCACTGCATTGCCCTGTTTAAGCAACTACTAAACCCAAATAATTTGTTAATTTTAAGATGGCATGACATGTACTTAAAGTTTACAAGCACACTTTAATTTACAGTACATATACTGTACATTACTATAGAAAACATGGCATTTTGTTCAGATTTGTCATGATGTGATAAATTATGTAGAAAATACCCACACACTGGTTTAAAAATGCCACCTTTGTGCACACTATTTTACTCTTCATCTTTCTCAAACACTATCTGAGTGTATTTGTGTGGGAGGCTAAATATGTATTTTTCTTTACCTCCCACTTTTAATCTGTTATCATGTACACCTCTTCTTATGTACACTACTCCAAAGTGGTGGGAGTAATAAAAATCACAGACCACGTTTATTATACACAGTTTCTATTATCTTTTGTTGCTTTACATCTCCAGCCTCCAGATACTGTTGCACTTGGGGCTTAAGACATCCTAAGATAAACTAAAGAAGGGTAGGATGGCCAAGTGAAAGAGTAATTTATGTAGGTACAGAGCAGCAATGCCTGCAGAACAAATGCCATCAAACTATTAAAATACAATTAGTTAATATCAGTCAATTTAAAAAATATATAGGCAATGCTATAATTAATGGATAATTCATTTAAAATTAAAATATACTTTTAATAGTTGAAAACAACCTACTATTAAACCACCAAAAACTAACCTGGGTTTTATTACCTAATTTATTACATGTTATAATTGTAGTAAATATGAGTTATATTACCTGATTTATTACATGTTAGAATTGTACAGAACATTATTTCTGGAATGTAACATGTAACAAAAAGCTAAGACTGCTTTAAATCCTAACCACTGTTGGCCTGACTTTCTGCTTTCCTATCCCAAACATACCATGTATATATAGAGTGCAATGAAGGGCCATTTGGCATTTTTGAAGGCAAAGAGACGCAGATAGCATTTAAGGCCTTTAGTCTGTAAAACCTTTATGCTGTGGCTGAAACTGTAATTTGCTGATTGGTCAGTTTAGATTTCTCACATTTAATTCTGCGTAACATGGTCAAGGGAGGAATAAAAGAAGATTGTAACTACTTTTCTGGGGCTTTTATCTTTGCTCATTGCTCTCCATTTTCTCTTTGCTCTCCTTTTTCTGTGTCCTCTCTCACTTGGCTAGAGCTTTCTTCATCAGGTTTTGTGCTCTCTATGACATATAATTATAAAACTTATAATTAAAATGGCTTAATTTTGGTGTGGTCACATTTGCATTGGTATCTTTTACTATTATATTACCTGTTATGTAACCAATTCAAGTGTTACCATACCAAAATTTTGTCATAGAGCCATTTTAATTATAAATTGTGTGATAACTAGTCTTAATACCTATTGCAATACAATATAATCACTCAATACCAACGCTCTCAATACCAACGCTTACAAAGTCTTGATCTTAACAGCATTCAACACCTTTGTGATAAACTGGAATGCCACCCCAGATGTACTCACCTGACATTAGTGTCTGATCTCAATAATAATGTTATATCTTACATTCAAGCTTCAAATTGTAGTAAAAATACTTAATCTTCTAATGTCAATCAAGTAGCAAAATGGGGATACATCTGCAATAAAAAGTTTAAAAATGCATGTGTTTGTGATGCTCAGGTTTTTGTTTGTTTTATTTAGTTTTTCTGATTGCACTTATTTCTGCCAATGGCCAATTGTGGTAATATTTAACTTAAAGATGAATGCATGACTAACAGCAATCATTTATTCATCTTCTATACCCGCTTATTCCCAAACTCGGGGTACAGACAACTACACACTCACCTTCACTCCTATGAGCAATTTAGAGTAGAACGTGAAGAACATGCAAACTCCGCACAGAAAGACGCCATGCTCTGGATTCGATCCCAGGACCTTCTTATTGTGAGGCGACTGTGCTAAGCACTACGCCACCGCGCTGCCCTTCAATCAAGCCTAATTAACATTTTATACTGTGCTGTCTATAGTCTACTTCGAAATACCTACTTATGGTTTGGCCTTTTAACTCCACTGCTGTTAATACAGACAGTGACTAGAAGCTGAAGAAAGAAATATTGGCTCAGGCTGGCACTGTGTTTCATGTCACATCTTCATGCACTGCTGCTTAATAGGTGAATCCAGTTAATCTGTAAAATGCCTCATATACATTTTGATTTCCTATATGGTATCAATGAATGATACCAATGTAACAAGGTTATCTACATCGCATCATTGCCATGTAATACATTGATAACTGCAAGGTCCTAGAGGATATAGGGGATTTAGTGTCAACAAGCTGGCCTGCACAGCAAATTAGCACACAAATCAATTTCTCTGGTGCATTTAGATTTTTGACTTCACCGATTGCTGTCACATATGATACACTTTAAATAGTCAAGTTGGAAGGTTGATTAATTGAAAAAAATTAATTATTAGCAATTAGAAAATGTTTCAGAGATAATCAACAACGTACATTAGAAGGTGATCACCTTAATGTGTTCACCTTAATGTTAAATGAATTAAAAAATGTGAAAAAGCCATTTTCTACATTAAATAGGACACGTAATTAGGCCACTCTGTTGCCCTGAAACTCAATTGCATTCCTTTAAATATAGTGCACAGTAAGGCAGCTCAGAAAGAGTTTTAGGCCACTGCATCTACAGAAACAGATGAAGAAACAGAAGTAGAAATAGCATTCCTGTTGTCTTAACTAAACTTTTTGTCAAAGAATTATGTCCCAGACCCTTTGTCAGAAAATCAAGAGAACAAATACAGAAAAGTATAAGATAAAAGTTCAGTTAATGAAAAGCTGTTGATGAATATAAAAGACAAGCTGAAGGCATGTCCCTCAGAATGTACATATAAAATAAATAAGCAGTCATGGAATTTTTCAAGAAAATTCAAAACAGGTTAAAACTGGCTGTTCGCCATTATGTAATCATTATATGATTACTGATAATGCATTAATTTTTTTGTATGAAATTATAGGTGCCTATACAAAAAATATTTTGTAACTTTTGCTTTTTCCAGTGTTTTCTGTGCTTGTGTTTTTCTGTGTTAAATTTAGTATTCAAATCAGATTGAATTGTAATTAAATCTATTGTAATGTTATTTAGCATTATAAAGAGATTTTTTAAATTCACTTTAATGCCCATTAAAATGATTCAGCTCTACTCAGACGGCTCTTGATTTTTTTTTCCTTTCTCAATACAACATTTTGCTAAAGGTAAAGCTTAGCTTACCAAAAAATGGTGCATTATACTGCAGGAAAATCTAATAAAGGCTGCCTGTCAGAGACCTCGCAAACTTAATCTAGTCTGACATGTCCCTCAGTAGTTGTTGGACATACACAAGTAGTTGCTTTCCAGGTACAAGTCCAACAGGAAATTAAATTAAAAAGACTCTTTTTATAAATTATTACGATTTTAGGGGTGGTTAGTACGGTCACCTCACTGCAAGAAGGTTGTGCGTTCGATTCCCATAATAAATGTAAATATGTAACCCTATTCCCACTGTGTTACATAGGAATTGGACACAAACCAAAAAATACTATAGTGAAATGTTGAGTAACTATTTGCAGCACACCAGATACAGAGCACACAGGTTTTAGTGTTTACTGTGCCACTGAGCTGTGTCTTTCCTTTCACAAAACTGTCCAATTCATTTAGAGACACAGTGGCAGTGAAATTAATTAAGCGCTAACCATTTCCAGGGGGTTATCATTTCCCTGGAGACTAAAGCATTCGATCAGGTATGACCCTAAGAACAATGTGGAATAACCTTGCTGCAATTCTTGCCAGATTGCCAACACAGCAGTAGAAAGATTTTTCTCTGGATATTTACCAGTTCAGCATGTGAGAAACCAGTTTTAGTTCTCACACTTGACTAAAAATAATCAAGCATCAGATATATAAACTACTTATTTAGAATGGTCCTGTAGGAGAGAAAAAACATTTGTGTCATATTAGATATTAAATGCACTAGAAAATATAGTTTTTATTCATATATTTAGATTAAACTCATCAGTATTGTGTAAATGCATGCTTTGACTGCTTCATTTGCTATTGTAGCTGCATAGCTAATTTTTCTCAGATCACAATGATATATTTTTATACCTTTTTTCTCTTTGATGTTGACTTCATAACTTTATATACCAACATCTGCTCCAGTATAAACAGTACATATTTTTCTTAGAGGCTACGTCCCATTACATCTCATTACACTTTGGTTATCTGTGGCTTTACTCATGCTCATGGATGCATCTTGAGAATGACCTGCATCATTCCTGGCAATTATAGTGTGTAAACAGCTGTTATTGCTGTGCATTAAGGCTACTGAGAAACTTTGGTTTGGTGAAGACATCCATTTTGTCACTGATTCTGCAGCGTACAAAAAAAGAAGTCCAGAACCCACCGTCAAGCACTACGCCATCCTCTACTAATCCCTAAAGACCCTTGGTCACACATATAACTGGACTTTTGTTGAGTCATTCTATAGCCCTACAGTCATTCTTGCGGTGGTAAATGGATTTTCTTAAGCAGGCCATTTATTGCTGTTACTATACATTCCCAGAGCTTTATTGCTGTTACCATACCCTCCCAGAGCTCCTGCTGCGACATGTTTAGGATCTGCGGCTTTCCCCAGAATATGATTTTTGATAAAGGTTTTTAGTTCACCTCTAAATTTTAAAATCAGCATGACATCAGGAGAATCAGGAGACTTTAAAATGATTAGCTGCAGACAAACAGACCACTTAAACTCTTGTTTAATCTGGAAATGTGCATAACACTCATTACTATTCTTGCCTAGGCATGTTTTCTTTCGAGTGCCAATATGGCTTCTCTCCATTCTTGTTACCTGGACAGGAACCGTGGTTAATGTTCCTGCTGCTGCTTAACAAGGTTCGACGTTTTTGACAACCTGGCCAAAGGCCCAGGAAGCTCTACTGAAAGACATTTAACAACAAGTAAAGAAGGAAAATCAGAGCAAAAGGCTTGGGCCAATGCTTTGTCCAGGTTAGAGGTCTTGGCTCTCAAACAACGATCTTGTTTGTGGAATCTTAAAAACTGGCTTTACATTTCATTGGCCCTTTTAGAATGCTCAGTAATATAATGTAGTGCATTGTGTAAGAAATGACCAAGTATATATATATATATATTTCATCTTCTTTACCCGCTTATTCCCGAATCCGGGGTCACAGGGGTCTGCTGG
>JAOTQW010000039.1:8024183-8039268 GCA_026260075.1 Sisor rabdophorus | reverse complement strand
AATCAACCTAATGCACATGTTTTTGGACTGTGGGAGGAAACCGGAGTACCAGGAGAACATGCAAACTCTGCACAGAAAGACCCCATGATTCGAACCTAGGACCATCTTGTTGTGAGGCGACCATGCAAACCGCTGCGCCACCACACTGTCAGTATTCACACAAATCAATGACTTATATTTTGGGTTGCCTGAGCTGAGGGTATCTCCCAATTTCTAATGTATTGTGGCAAAAATGCCCAGTTCTTTTTATTGAACTGCTTGACTAATGCATTATTGTGGTGATATTTTACATTTACAAAGACCAAAAAATGTGATGGTTGTGAGATTTTGTTGGAGTTAAGAAATCTTGACCTTAATATGACAATAATAATAAATGTCAGTGTTATACAAACAATTGAATGTATTTTTACTTACATCTTTAGAAATTAGTAACAATTTCCTTAGGGTTCACATCCTGACCAAAGTGATTAAGGTGTTGGATTTGGTTCTCAACACCACCCAACTGACATTGTTGGGCCCCTTAGCAAGCACCTTAACCACTTTATTACTGACTGTAAATTGTGCTGGATAAGAAATATAAATATAACTACTAAAAATGTGTGATGTAACTGTATAATTAACAACTCGCCACTCTTTATTGTTTTGGCAAAACATTTACCATTTTTATTTCTTATTTATAAAGCTACTCAAAGGGACTTTGCAACTTTTAGCTGCTTTGTAGAAGCTCAGTATTATGTAGATTGCAGTTAAATTGTTCACTGAAAGCCTGTAGTAACACCGGAGTCGCCTCTTCAATCGTAACATCTCGGCCGAGCTCTTCACTGAGTGAGGTTACTCCTTTTCCCTTAATCCCACAAGGCACAATGTGGTTAAACCAGCTCATGTTTGTGTTGCAGTTTAGTCCCAAACCATGAGAAGTGATGTATCTACCACAGTGGATACCTAAAATATGTTGACATGACATGTTATATTACATTTGCGTTTGTACAACAGTCGATGTAAATATATATATAGGAAAAAAAGACAATCACCAATTGCACATATTTTGTTGTTTCCAATCCAGACACCAGTGTCCCCAGAGGTGGAGGCTTTAATTCCGAACTTGTCACACATGTTAATTATGGTCTTTTCTAGTTCACACACATACCACCTCACACTTTTCTTAAAGCAGCCCAGGTTAAGAATTGGATAACACACCAACTGCCCTGGACCATGAAAGGTGATAAGACCCCCACGATTTGTCCGAGAAAAATCTGCGCCCAGTTCTCTGAGTCTCTGTTCCTCTTCAGCAGGATACGATACCCTCCGAATTCCAGTCGTGTAAACAGGATCATGTTCACACAAAAGGATTGTGTTCAAAGTTTGGCTTGTAGAATCAAAATGTTGTCTGATGTATCGTTGCTGTATTTGAAGAGCATTGCTGTAAGCAACTCTTCCCAACTTCACAATGTTAACTGAGATTTTTCCAGGCAACATTTTGATTCTAAACTTTAAAGCCTTCACCTTCTGCTGGCTGAATTTATAAGAATCTAGAGAAATATATACATAACACAAGCCTTTAACATGCGGTCTACAATGCTACAGTTGCCATAATACTGTGTTTAAATGGAGTTGTTTTGTAAGTTGTTTTAAATCGTACTTAAAAACAAACGAACTAAACTGGCAATTAAGACTGGGCA
This sequence comes from Sisor rabdophorus, assembly GCA_026260075.1. Classification (NCBI taxonomy): domain Eukaryota; kingdom Metazoa; phylum Chordata; class Actinopteri; order Siluriformes; family Sisoridae; genus Sisor; species Sisor rabdophorus. The sequence continues at coordinate 8,037,589 of JAOTQW010000039.1, read as the reverse complement.
TTTTTAGAATTTTAAACGTCATTGTTTGGTTGGCTTCAACCAGATGTGCAAGATGTGAACTCTGGGTCACAGGGGTCTGCTGAAGCCTATGCCAGCGCACATAGGGCAAGAGGCAGGGGTACACCCTGGACAGGTCGCCAGTCCATCGCAGGGTCTGCCAGAGCCTATGCCAGTGCATATAGGGCACCCTAGTTAGGTCACCAGTCCATCACATTCTTTCAATCATCTTTTATACCCACTTACTCCCTAATTCGGATTACAGGGGTCTGCTGGAGCCCATCCCAGCGCAGCCTGTACAGGTTGCTAACCTAAAGTAAATGTTTTTTAACTGTTCGAGGAAACCGAAGACTCCGGAGTAAACCCACGCAAGCGTGGGGAGAACGTGCAGACCGCACAGAAAGACCCAGTGCTGGGAATCAAATTCTTCTTGCTGCGAAGCGACCGCGTTAACCTTTATGCCACCACGTCGCCCTTTCATAAACTTCATTATAAGAATAATGTCAGCTTTACTGCGAGGCACTGGCAACCTACTGGTGTAACCCTTTCGACCTTAAAGAGCTAGAATGGGACCAAGCAGACCCCTGTGGTCCTGAGTTAGGGAATAAGCAAACTAAAAGATACTTGAATGAATAAATAAATGAATGTCTACTTTAAATCGCATGGTTAGTTGTGTATCATTAGAAATGTTTTCGTTAATATCTGTGTATGCTATTAAAATCAATTGGCACTTCAGAAAATTAACACGTTTAAATCCAAAGGCTGAAATTCAAGCTTTCTAAAACACACATTCCATACAAGAGATGATCTACACTAAAAACAGTAAGAAATGTATTTTCCTTAGCTGACAACAATTTATTGCGATTTGCTTAGCTGAGCATGTGAAAAAGATAACTTACCTGAATATAATTAGTGACATTTAAGTTTATTTCGCAGATTTATTACTGTCGAATGTGAGTCGCTAAAACCGAACTTGCCTGTTTCGCTCAGTACTAAAAAGTCCTCTAAATAATACCATAGTTTTAATTACGAATCTTTTGTAATGTTTAGTAATATAGTATAATATTTTTGCTCAAGCTATTATTACTTGAAAGTGAGTATACAGACGCAGAACTAATATTTTTTACACCGCTTCCTTATTGCTCTATAATCTTTTAAGATGATTCCTGTTCAGGATCTCGTTATACTGTGCCATCTAGTGGTCCGGAGAAATAACTCGGCAATACAATGTGCAACTATATAACATTTATTTATTCACCTTCTTTACCTGCTTATTACCTAACTCTGCTGGAGCCTATCCCAGCGCATATAGGGCAAGAGACAGGGGGTACACCCTGGACAGGTCGCCAGTCCATTGCAGGGCCACACATAGACAAACAACCACACACTTACATTCACTTCTATGGGCAATTTAGAGTAATCAATTAACCTAACTCACAAACCTTGAACCTTCTTGCTGTGAAGTGACCGTGCTAAGCCCCACGCCACCAACTATTTAACAATTTATGATAAATAAATATAACAGAAAAGGTGAAAACATTATTATTTACAAGTATGCGCATATTACCTAAACACTTATGTCTGAACAGTACTCAAGAAAAAATACCAATTTTTAATATAATTGTTTGATTAGATTCCCATGACTAGAAAATCCTGTGAGCTGTAACTTAATTCAAAACAGTCACATGAACTAATTTTATCAATTATGTTTATGAATAGTGTTACCTAATTTCAAGTCCATGGATTTTTTTCAGAGACCTCTTTGGATCCTCCTTTAAAAAATAAATATAAAGAGGTTTAATAACCCTACAGCAATATAAGGAAAGGCAGCATCAAGAAATGATCATGGTCACTCAACGACTGATTTTTCTGGGTTCTCTTATCATGCTGGCAATTACTTGTAAGTTTTCATCAGTATCCGCTTGTTTTGCTCATGTTTGTTAGTAGCACCACCCTAATCTGAATAAAAAACATGTTATGTATGATGATGTGCCTGTCTGTAATGAAAATTAAAGTAAGGTGGTTTTTTTTACATTTTAGGTGAAGCTGATGCAATGGTGGCATTTCCCTGGGGTTGTAAAAACTATAGTGGCGTGTGCCGAGCAGTATGCCTCCCTACAGAACAACCTTATGGACCATTTGGTTGCACAATGGGATTCATGTGAGTTAATATTCACTATTTTTTTTACTATTGGCTAATTAATTGGCAATAGTGCAATGCCTCTATTCACACCTTAATTAAAGTGATTTTTTTCTGTTTAATTTCAGTTGCTGTGTCTCTCACATTGTTCTTTAAGAAATCATCGTATTACTTGTCACTGTGCATCTTTATTATTCATAACAGTTAAATGACTAACATTATTTTTAAAAATATTATTATTTATTATTATATGAAAAACAATTCAAGTAAAACATGTTTGGTGGTTTAGCACTATAGATAAAGACATATTTTCTGTAGTGATAAGAGTTTGTGATAATCAGTGTGTTGTTACATTTTATTTACACCAGTTACACCTGTCTTTCTAAAAAAAAAACCTAGCACTTGACATTAACATAAATATATCCATGTTATTTATTCAGCAGTTTTTAGGTGTTGGTATACTTTGATTTGTAATTTTATGTACCAGTATGGGGGGGGGGTGGCATAGTGGTTAGCACAGTCGCCTCACAACAAGAAGGTCCTGGGTTCAAATCCCAGGCTTGGGGTCTTTCTGTGCAGAGTTTGCATGTTCTCCTCCCACAGTTCAAAAACATGTGCATTAGGCTGATTGGTGATTCTAAATTGCCCATGTGTGTGTGTGTGTGTGTGTGTGTGTGGCCCTGCAATGGATTGGCAAGCTATCCAGGTTGTACCCACTGCCTCTCACCCTATGTGCACTGGGATAGGCTCCAGCAGACCCCCATGACCCCAAGCTGGGGAATAAGTGGGTATAATGAATGAATGCAACAGTATTGAGCTGTTCTATGATGTGACTCAAAGCACTTCTGTAAGTCACTCTGGACAGACAATGTAACATTGAAGAGGAATTTTTCCAATTTAATTATTTACCCTACTGTTAAATATGTGACAAATTTTTGAATAATAAATTACATAAAAATATCTTTTTTATGTATAAATAAAAACATTTTACCCAACTGTTCTCCAAGACTTTTTCCTTTAGGGAATTATCAATCTACAAGGATTTGCAAAACAAATGGACTCACCATGATCCCTTTATATAGGGAGTGATAGCAAACAAGGGCGGCTCGTGGTGTAGTGGTTAGAACATTCAATTCACAGCAAGAAGGTTGTGGGTTCCCGGGTCTTTTTGTGCCACAGTCCGAAAACATGTGCATTAGGTTGATTGGTGATTCTAAATCGCCCATATGAGTGAATGCGAGTTGTCCTGTGATGTACTGGCGACCTGTTCAGGGGTAAGGGGGTTAGAAGATAAATAATAAATGAATCAATGATACCAAACAGCCCACCAAACTGCTACAGCTCCTGAGCAAGGCACAACTAAGACTATATTCTCTATAATAATAATATTATATAATATTAATATTTTTCATGACGTTTGACTTTAAGAACTAAATAAAGACAACGCCAGACTTAAATAAATAAAATTTACATTTAAAAAACCTAAAAAAAAAAATTACAATTAATTTGGTCTGATGCCAAAAGGGCGGGGTTTGTTTTCAAATCGCGCAAGTCAGAAAGCAGCTGAAAATGGCGGCTGCGGGGTGTGCCGGTGCTGTCAGCAGACTGGGACAGCGAGCTAAAGCGAGGCCTGATGCCGTTTCTAATCCCCGTCATGTGCGTTGTCTTACTCTGGAGGAAGTTCGGTGTCCGGTTTGTTTGGATATATTATTGGAGCCCGTGACTATGCCGTGTAGACACTCGGTTTGCCTGCAGTGTTTTAGGCGGACGGTCGAGTGTAGCGGGCTTTGCTGCCCGTCATGCCGACTGCGCGTGTCCAGCTGGGCCCGGAATAAACAGTCCCGGGAGAAAAGCCTCGTCAACACCGAGCTGTGGGACATGGTGCGCCAAAGTTATCCGGAAAGATGCGATCGTAGATTGGCGCAAAGGGACCGAGTGATTGCTTCAGCAGGTGATGTAAACAAGCTGTTCTAACTTTAACACATGCAAAACGCACAGTAATACTTTAACTTCAATCCTTTATCTGTCTGTGCGGTAAAATGTTAAACACGCAAATCGTGGTTAACGAAAGGAACAGTTTTAATTTATTTTAACCACACGTACGAAAATACCTATTTTAATTTGCGATGGAAGTCAAATCTGGAAAGAATCTTACCAAAAGTATCGATTCCAGCTTAAATGGAGAGTCGACTCTTCGACGAGGCTTTCGCCTGAAGCAGTTGATTTGTTTATTATAAATTGATAAATATGTTGACAGGCATTCCCATCAGTCATCAAATGTGTGTAGGGGTGTGGGGGGTTGGGGTTACACTCATACTCTTGGGGTGAAGTGATCCTGTAAATCTTTAACTATAATATACTCAAAGTTATCCTCAGGTTGGTTAAAGTGTGCAGGATTTTTGAGATGTGTGTCTCCTTGTTTAATAGACTACCTAGAAACGACTCAAAATTCTCATTGAATAAGAAAGCTGGTGTGTTAACATTGGTGGCAATAAGCAATAATCAAGATTGATTAATGATGTGTCACAAAACGAAACGTCATTCATTCCTTCACCTGTTTGCTTAAGCGGCCCTTAGATATTCACTGTGGTCAAGGTTCCAGACCACCTGTTTTCACAGGAGTCATGTGGTAGATTATGAGTTGCAGTTCTCTGGCATTTGAATGTTTCCTTAATTTTGGATTTGCTAGTGTTACACTGAAGAAGCATCTCAAAGATATTACAATATTTGGGTTTAAAGAGAGTCTCATGCCGACTGAACTGCTAATTGGACCATGTTAATCACAACAGCGTAAATCGAACATTTATGAAAACTTTTTCCTTATTCTTATTCCTTAAATTGGGGTCACAGGGGTCTGCTGGAGCCTATCGCAGCACACCTAGGGCGAGAGGCAGGGGTACACCAGTCCATCCCAGGGTCACATATAGACGAACAACCACACACACACTCACATTCACTCCTATGCGCAATTTAGAGTCACCAATTAACCCAATGTCTATGTTTTTTGGAACGTGAGGGGAAACCCAAGTGCCCAGAGAAAACCCACGCAAGCGTGTGGAGAACATGCAAACTCTGCACAGAAAGACCCTGTACCCGGGGATCGAACCGAAAACACGTTTGAAATTCTACAAAAATATTTTTTATAAATAAAAAAATTAAACCAACTATTGAGGAACCTCTTGTTTTTAACCACATCTTTGTTCCGTGAGAGCTTTCATTTAATTACAGTTAATTTTGGTTTTGTACTTTTAAAAATGCTTCTGAAATTTATTTAGATCTTTGATAATTGTAACTTTTAATAAAACTGCTTTTTATTGTTTTGTCTTCCGCAGATGTTTTTTGTTCACCCAAACAGATATGCAAGGCTGGAGAAATACGACATGGGTATGATAGACAAAAGAATACGGTTGGTGAACTTGATCTCAAGTGCAGACTTTTTTTTTACATTTATTTGATATTGAATTTTATGACATGTTCAGTAAAGTATAGTAAGTTGCCTAATATCTCAGTAAGTTAAACATTGTATATTCAGATGATGCTGAATAAAGAATCCGAAGAGAAAATAAAGAAATTATCCTGCTCTAAAAAAGGCGACTGTGGACAACAACATTCTCAGGCTACTGTAAGTTTTTTTTTGGTTTCTATAATAAGTGGTTTATCAGTGAGGTATTGTCCTTGCAAACTTCCTTTCTAGGAGTGTGCAACATACAACGAGTATGTGTGTGTGGCTTTCGCTAGGTTATGTATACTGACAAAGAGAATAATTTGAAACCAATACATTTAGTATTTGAAAATAATTTTCAATATGCCTACATTAGTTATTTTATGTTGGCTTAAATGTCAGTCCAGCCCTAGTTAAAACAGCTGGACCTATTTTTCAGTCTTTAGGAGTGCTGTCAGACTCTGAGAATGAAGAACCTCTGAGAATGAGAACCAGGCATGCATCAGCATTTGTGCGAAGATCAAAGATTTCCCCAGCTTTATGCAGAAGGTATTAACACAATTTATACTAAACTATTTGCAGCATACCACCATCTCTTCTGTTGTGCAAATATTTTACGTACTTACCATTTTGTGTTCATACAGTCTGTACAACATAAACATACAACGAAGCCAAAGCTGTACTGACTCTGAGGAAGGTAGAAGACGAGTCCGAACTCAGTTACACCTTTCTTTACCAGAAAAAGTATGATAACACTTTCTAAATAATTTTAGCTTGTCAGGATATTCATTATGTATACATTTTTAAATAGATTTCCCCAATTTATTAATTCTTTTGTACTTATAATAAAAGCTTCTGTATTTCTTTCACTCTAGGCCAGTATTGGTCATAGTTTCAACGCTGGAATACTCCTATCCTCTGAAAATAGTCATTCCTTTTCAGCACCCGTTCTTCCCCATGACAAAAGACATTACTGGTGCGCCGTCTTGTCGTCTGCTCCTTCCTCTTTAGTGCCTTACACTAAACCTGAGCGCTCAGTCAGCCCAGAGAGCAATGACAGCATCTCTGAAGAGCTAAACCACTTTAAGCCGATTGTTTGCTCACCATGCACACCACCGAAGAGACTACCAGATGGCCGTTTAATAGAACCCACGATAGTGAAGTCTACACCCCGGAATCTTATGCACAACCTGCAAAAAAACACCAGTTATGAAGCCAGTCCAAGTATCCTGCTGAAATGGAAGCAGGTTGAGTTAGATCGTCAGCGTGTCAAGTTCATGTCTAAAGGCACCATCACCAGTCCGGTGGCAGATGATTACAGCATCACACAGAACTCTGAAGAAGACCAAGAGAACAAATCCTGTAACTGTGGTCCCATACAGAACGGCTTGCAGGGCCAACATTGCACTTGTACCAATAATACCAACTTGTTTAAAAAGCAAAGGGAAAAGTCTTTGCTATTTAATAAGCAGCAGTTAAATTTTGATCAGTGTGGTAGAGACGATGCCTTACAGTCTACAAATGCACATCCTACGTTGATAGGACTTTCAAATTTTACTGAAAAGCATTGTGGTGATTGTGAACCACGGTGCTCACCTTCAGGACGAGCTGAAAACTTGAAATCACCCATAGTGGACATACATCTGGGCGTTAGTAATAATCAGGGTATAGAGGACCTTTGTGTGGACATAAGGAACGAGCCCACTGTAAAAGGTTGTGTACTTACCAGACCTACCTCAAGAAAAGGAAAAAAGAGGAGCCAGAAAACCAAACACTTGGAGGAGACTAAGAGAAGAAAAATATCAAAAACAGAAAGCTGTGATAGCTGTGAAGCACAATTTCAACCCAATGATTTAAAGGTTCAACGGATCCATCAAGAAAAAATGGACAGGGAGTTGGCACTAAAGTTACAAAAACAGTTTGATAAAGAGGGACAGAAGGTAGAAAGAAATAGGACAAGTTCTGATAAATATCCTCTACGACCCTGGATTTGTGTAGATGGTAGAGCAGCTCGTAATCCACGCCGGTCAGGAAGAATTTCTCGGAAGATAAAACACTTTAATTGAAGTTCTAAATTTGAGTGAGACAAAAGCAAACCTGTCTGACTGTTTGTGGAACATCTGATATCTTTTGAATGCTCTTAGTTATTGGGACAACTTTTCTTTTGCAGGTCATTTTTTTATACTATATATTTTAAAAAACTTATGGAAAAATACGTTGCTTTTATATGGTGTGATGTTTTTTTCTCCTTTACAGATGCACTAGTTAATGTTAAAAAAGTATTAATTGTAAATTTCTCATTTTACTGAGCAATTGGCTTCATATTTTAAATGCTTGGACATTGTCTTATCGTTTTAACCCTGTAACTTGCTTGCTGTATTTTCTTTTAAAATGTGATTGTTTTTATCTTGCTTGGGAAAATTATTTTCTGCTTTAAAAATATCTCTTTTCAATGGAACTGCTGCAAGGTTTAATTTGTATGGCAAAACTTTCTAACATCTATTTAAATTGCTCTTTTATGTTTATGAACACTTCCTGTATCTATTCAATAGTATTACTATTAAAAATGTTCAGTTTTAACTGTATATCAAATTAGAAAATAAAAATATATATCTTTTTTTACTTAAATGTATTGGAGGTGTTTGAGATGCTTTTTTTATTGCATTTTTAAAATCTTATTTTCTAATATTTTGGTTATTTCAAAAACAGCGTATGGCATGCTTATCAATTCATCTTCTAGCCTGCTTATTCTATTCTATCCCAGTGCATGTAAAGCGAGAGGCAGAGGTACAGGTCACCAGTCCATCACAGGAACACACATAGATGAACAACCACACGCACACCTATGGGCAATTTACAATTACAGATTAACCTAATGCACATGTGGGACTGTGGGAGGAAACTGGAGTAAACACACGCAAGCACAGGGAGAACATGCAAACTGCACAGAAAGACACGCAAGTTAAACCCACAACCTTCTCGCTGTCGAATGTGCTAACCACTACCCCACAGCACTCACCTGCTTATCAATTTACCTTAACACTATTAATCTACATTACAGTGTTTATGTTTATCGTGTTTAAATTGAAAGAAAGAATTTTTTTTTCACAAGGAGTAAAACAATGTTCGGAAAATAAGTTATGAATATTGGACTAAATAAAAATACCAAATATAACTTTATTTTCCTGCATGTCTGCGTGAGCTTTTCTTTAGGTTCTTTGGGTTAAGGACTAAATTGAATAACTAATGAATGAATATTGACTGAAATATAATTTTATATAAGAAAAATGTAATAATTTAATAATCTATAACAGATAGAGGTACATGATACATATCTCAATATAGTACTAATATTACAGTACAATATGTATTGTAATGCAAAGCAATGCTTCAGAAAAAAGATTGCTTTCTAAGACGAGGGACGCAATGAGTCAGCTACAGGAGCTGTAAATATACATCAGTTTAAAGTGTAATTAAATGTGTATTGATAATTTAGTTTAGACAATGTATACACTGGCCCTGCGATGGACTGGCGATCTGTCCAGGGTGTACCCCCTGCCTCTCGCAATATGTGTGCCTGAATCCCAGTGACCCCGGAAAGTTCGGGTACAGAAGATAAATGAATTGATGAATGTATACACTATCTAAAAAAATATTGTGATGGGATCAGTAGCTGTATCAACAAGCCCTAAAACAAGGGAGGTTTAGCCAATAGGACAAAACTTGAACTATTTTGAAAATCTATCTGGAAATTGATGGATGATGTCAAGATATCATAAGATGATATTGCTAAGTTAAATGAATGTATTGCTAAATGTAAATATAAAAAATATGTCTTCTGGGTAGGAAATACTTGCTCATTCATTCAGTTATACATCCATCCAAAATCTAACAAGTCTTAAATCTAATTAATCTTCTATTGCCGCTTATTCCCTAAACTCGGGGTCATAGGTTCTGCTGGAGACTATCCAGCGCACATAGGGTGAAAGCCAATGGTACACTCTGGATAGGTCGCCAGTCCTTCGCAGGGCCACACACACTCACTCCTACGGGCAATTTGAAGTCACTAATCAACATAGTATACTTGATTTTGGACTGTTGGAGAAAACTGGACTACCTGGAGAAAACCCACGCAAGCGTGAAGATGAATATGCAAACTCCACACAGAAAGACACCTTGATTGAAAGTGATACACTACTAATTCTCTATGATGATCTCAGGGTGGAAAAGAAACAGTGGACCACTGGGTCTGACCTTATCCCATAGTCATGTGATTATGAGCCTAAGACGGGTTTTCCAACTTGTGATTTAAATTTTTGGTTTCTAGAAAAATGGCAAATAGTTGTAAATGTACATAAAAACCTATCCTATATCAAGTAAGATTTTTTAGTTAAAGACAATGCAAATACAGAAGCTTTTACAAGCATCTGAATTTGATGAACACGCAAGGCGCTGCCGCTCGCGGAAACCAGGCAGCTTATTTGGTTTGTCGTCAGAGCCGTTGTCTGCGTGCGTGGCGTATCTGCTCAGCCAATCAGAGCGAGCCAGGTCACAGGGTTGACCAGGAAGAGAAAAGATGGCTGCAAGAAATGGGAAGAATAGTCTGCTGCAAAAAGTAAGCCATGTTTCTTATATTTCTTGATTTAAATTGTTAATTCACTTCTAGACATCGTTTTTTCTTTCTATACTATTAGAATAACGGACATTTAAGGGAGCTGTGGAACGTGCACTAGCTATGAGCATGCTAACAGTTAGCGTCTAAAATAAAAACCAAAATTGAGTTCCTAAAAAGTTAATTTTATATAAGTGCATTTTATATAAGCACATATAAATTAACTTATAGAATTAACAGACACGTTTGGCACCTAAATACGAACATAAACTAGGTTTAATTTTAACCATATGTTGTATTTCATGCCTTACGGTGCGCCACATGAACTGAAAGCACTTCTAACTATAAGTTAATAACTGTTTTACCGTGTAGCCATGTGAGACTTATTGCTAGAAAAATGCAACTCCAAGACATCCAAATTAATTAATATATATTTAAAAATGTATTCAGTGCACTTTTACCCTTTAAAATACATGTCTTGGCTCAAATGTTCTGTAGTTTTTTTTAAATGTTTATTATTTTACATAATATATACGTGTGATAGAACTTGAAGCATGTTGTACATAAGACTGTTTAATAGATTTTTCATCTATTAAAAAATACATATTTTCGTTTTCAGTGGCGGATTGATGAAAAACCTGTCAAGATTGACAAATGGGATGGTGCAGCTGTAAAGAATTCTCTGGACGATGCAGCGAAGAAGGCATCTGATTTTGTGGTTTCATTATTTGTTACCACCGTGTGTTTTACATGCTCGGCTTATACTTGCCTTTTATGTTACTAGGTACTCATTGAGAAGTATGGTTGCTTTGAGAACTTCAACCTTGTAGATGGACGTCTTTTCATTTGCACAGTCTCCTGCCTTTTTGCCATTGTAGCCTTAATTTGGGATTACCTGCACCCGTTCCCAGAGTCCAAACCAGTCCTGGCATGCTGTGTTGTTTCATATCCTTTAAAATAAGCTGTATTTAGTTACAAGATATTATGCTTTTTAGAGTCGAAAACATACACTTTAATGTTGCCATTTTAGTTATTTATGGCATTGTTTATTTATATGTTTATTATATAATACTGTCAGTACTTTTACTGTTCTTTTCTTAATCACTTCATACATATTTCATACTAATGGGCATCCTAACTTTGTATACCTCTTACAAAGAGAAAAACATCTTTCTCATGGCCATCCAAAAGGATCCAACTGGCCTGGACCCTGATCACATTTGGCAGCTTTCGTCAAGTCTTAAAAGGTTTTTTTTTTTTATTTCTATCTAACGGCCCTTTCTACATGTAATTCCTTTTTTTGGAAATATGTATTAAATGATGTAACTGTCTTTTGTAGGTTTGATGATAAGTACACACTTAAAGCGTCTTTTACAGACGGGAAAACCAAGCAGTCTCGGACAACCGAGTTCACAAAGTCGGTTAGTGTGTTTTTTGATGAAAACGGAACATTGCTGATGGACGATTATGAAAAGTGTGTGTCGAAGCTTCATGACACGTTGGCAGTGGAGAAGAAAACAAAATAAATTTAAAGGGAAATTTGTTATACCAGCGTAATCTCATTGCACACTGGTTTGTCACCTGTTTCTTTTTTTCCCCTTCTCCTCTTTTCCCAATTTTACGCCCCCTCCCTCTATACCAGGAAAATGTGCGGTGTTAGTCTGCTTGACGTTAGCCTGTAGTTAATACATTTGTTTAATGATTGTGACCGTTTTTATTCTGACATCGGAATATTTGTAACGTTTCAGTTCAACAGTTGTGAAGTTTTTCTTTTATTTCTTGTAACAGGCTTGATGAACTACATGAGAGTGGCTAATGAATTATTAAATATCTCTTATAAACAGCATCTACTGAAAGACTGTTTTATTTTCACATCTCAGTATTGTATTACAGTGGAAAGAGCGATTTCTTAGTTTTCTGAAAACTATTGCCAGTTTCTTGGATAAGTTGTTTAAAAGATTAGAAAGAACTTGGTAAATCTTACAAACTTATTCCAAATGTGTAAATATATTTTGTTTAGGTTTTTGTTGTGGTAGATAGGCAGCCAAGTGCCAGTTTTTAATAATGTTTTAATGTTTGCTAAATACAACTTGTGTTTAGTGTGGAGCCCAGCCAACTATTTACAACATATATGGACTATACATGTTTTTGGCTTCCAGTCTCTGGTTCAAGTATTTATTTTATGAGCATTAGAATCATATCGTAATATTGTCAAGTTACAGAATAGCTGCAGTTATCATTAGTTTTTGCCTGAACTATTATTGTACTGCTGTTTGTTTAAAAAAAAAATAAAGCTTTTATCATTTCTTTTTATACACTTTCTATTGTTATTTTTTTAATGTTATTTAATTGTAAAAAATTAGGGAATTATGTTGCAAAACAATTAAATACACTTGATGGAATGCAAGTGAATAGTTGTTTTACAATTATCTCTGCACCCACAATAATAGCATTGTTCTTAATACAGCATTTTAATGTCACGTTCTTGGTCAATTAAGGGGCCAGGAGGAGGGGGACCTCATAAAATTATAATTTTCAGCTTTGTATGATGCATCATCTTTCCTAAGATTTGTACTGTTTTAAAAGGTTACTTATAATTCTATATCTAGTTCTATAATATTTCCTGATTCGTTAATGTATTTACAGGAATTGTCCAAACTTTATATTTATTATTTAACCTTTTAATCACCTGGAAATGCAAATTACAGTCCTAGTCCATCTTGCTTCATACCTAATGGAAAATAAAATCTTTTAAAATCTAAAACCGCTTAAAAACATTAAACTGAGTCTATGAATGTTGTGCAACAGCACATATTTGTTAACCTAAGTGAATATACTAATCTTTTTCACTTAATTGAAAATGTCTGAAACCAACTGAAAAAAAGCCCTATCTGTATCATATTATACATGTTTTTTCCTCAATTCTGTTTTTTCCTTGCCTCTGATTTTCCCTCCAGCTTGTTTAGTTAGAGACACTATTTCCAGTGATATTTAATTACCAGCGATATTAACAAATTTAATGATACTAATCCAATTTAACTGAGTATTCTATTAAGCGTTTTTATATTGGCATTTCATTTCATTTCATCTTCTTTACTCGCTTATTCCCGAATCTGGAGTCACAGGGGTCTGCTGGAGCCTATCCCAGCGCACATAGGGCGGAAGGCGGGGGGTACACCCTGGACAGGTCGCCAATCCATCGCAGGGCCACGAAC
>JAOTQW010000039.1:7970172-7982328 GCA_026260075.1 Sisor rabdophorus | reverse complement strand
GGCTTGGGACTGGCACAGAAGTCACTGGCTTGTGGCCCCTGTGGCTAGATTATTTGGGTGATAGACAGATACAGAGGTTAAATAGTGTTAGTAAGTGTATATGGTAGAATAGCATCTTTATTCGATTGTGGAGACGCCTGGCTCATCATGCCGATGCCATGTTCCCCACAGGATATGTACCATCAGGAAAAGGCCTGAAAGATCAAACGTGGTCATAGCACAGGGCATTCCAGGGGTGGCATGTTTATCTTGACAAAAAGTGTGTGTGTCAGAGAGAGAGAGAGAGAGAGAGAGAGTGCATGAGACGAAGTTTACAACCCATACAAGTGGCTCAGTGGTCTGGAGACGCTGTGAAGTTTCTGCAAGACAAAGGCATTGATGCTATGAACTGACCCCCCCATTCCCCAGACCTGAGTCCAGTTAAGCACATCTGGTTCATCATGTCTTGCTCCCGCAGGAGACTATCTGCCACCTCAATACCCAAGCATTATAGGAGGGTCTTACACTACTGAGCCTCATTGTGACTTGTTTTAAGGACATTACATCAAAGTTGAATCAGGCTTTTGTGTGGTTTTTTACTTAAATTTTAAGTGTGACTTTAAATCCAGATTTCTATGCATTAATAAATTTGATTTTTTAAAATAATTTTTGTGTGATTTTGTCGGCACATTCAACTATGTGAAAAACAAAGTATTTATTATGAATATTTTATTTATTTAGATCTCTGATGTTATTTTAGTGTTTCTTTTATTTTTTGAGCAGTGTATATAAATCCTGAATATATAAATATAAACTAGAATATGTAAATGTGAATCCTGAATATTTATTTATAAATTTATTTATTCATTCATTCATCTTCTAGACCCACTAATTCCATAACTTTAGGTCATGGGGGTCTGCTGGACTCACATAGGCTCACATAGGGCAAAAGGCATGGGTAACACCCTGGACAGGTCGCCAGCCCATCTCAGGGCCACACATAGACCCCCTTGCCTGGGAATCAAAGCCGGGACCTGCTTGCTGTAAAGCGACCATGCTAACAACTATGCCATCATGCCACCTTATTTATAAATTTAAATATTTTAAATGTAAATCCTGGAATGTAAATCCTGCGAAAATGTTTCTTGATTTAGTCAGGCATATTGATAGACAAGCTTTCACTTTTTCCGTATTTGACTGTTATTTTATGGTTATCATTATAAATTATATATTTATTCAGTCATTCATTCATTTATTTATCTTCTATACCCACTTATTTTCTAATTCGGCGTCACAGGGGTCTGCTGGAGTCTATCCCGGTTCTCTGAAAGGGTGAAAGGCAGGAGGGGTACACCCTGGACATGTCGCCAGTTCAAAATAAGGGCGACACTCACACTCCTCTGGGCAATTTAGAATTACCAATCAAACTAACATACATGTTTTTTTAGATGTGGGAGGAAACCGGAGTCCCTAGAGTAAACCCAAGCAAGCATAGAAAAGGGAAAATATGCAAACTCCTGCCCTGGTGCTAACTACTAAGCCAACATGCTGTCCCACCACATAAGTTATATAGAACATCAGTTTTTTATTTATATTAGTTTATATATTTTTCATTATATTAAGTGCTTCCTGTGTCTCCTGTCTATTACATGAAACTGTTATTGTCTGAATAAAACTATTTTATGATATATTTTCCCTAGCCCTCTCAGTCATGGTAAATTCTGCAGAAAAGCTACATTGCACTTAAACTGCTAACAGACTGTAAGGATCCTTTCTAACTACAGTTTGCCTTCTGTGAATTTGAGAAACACTCTCTTTGGTTTAAATAATAGATGTGTAAAATACTATATCATAATACAATATTTGCATTGATAAAAGTATATGATATCTAAAGGCATACTGTTTTCATAAAAAATCCCACTAACAGCTGTCTAAGTAAAATAAATGCCTTATCATAAAGATATACTTATTTACTCAAGATTCAGAAAAAAACCCTCAAATTTACATTTAAATATCCAGCATTTTCAGATTTAGGATTTATAAGTATATATTCTGGTTTTCATGTATATATTTGAATTTGTGAATATATATCCAGATTAAATTTCATTTCATTAAATTTTATATTTATTCATATTTCTATACAATTTACAACCTATACTATCAGCAACTATAGCAATTCTTACAATATTATAACACAATCTACAGCTTTAATTGCCTCCAGATCATTGGCTCTATCCTAGGACCCGAAGAGTGTCAAGGGGGATAGAATTAATATTTAAGAGCGAGTTGGAGTCTTGGTTTGGCAGAATAAGGACAAGATTTTACACATGTGCTTGATGTACAAATATCAATAGCAGTTAAGTGTTTTACATACATGTTTTATTGTGTACAGTATATTATTTTTATAGGTATATTATTACATACACAAGTATATTACATTACATATATATTATGTTCTCTAATTGTATTAATGATAAATATAATTATTAACTTGTGTCAAAATAATTTTTCAACCACATTTGTTTTGTTTTTCAGTTAAAACGATGGACAAGCCAGTCTACAACAGCTCTGTTACTGAATTCCATTTAATTGGATTTACAGACCTTCAGGGATACCGGCCTTACCTTTTTATTCCTTTTTTCATCATGCTTTTTCATTGTTTAACTGCTAATGGTATGCTGGTTATGATTATCATAAAGAAGAGTACATTGCATGCTCCCATGTACATTTTAATTGGTTTGCTTTCTGGTGTTGGGTGTGCTATGCCAACAATTGTTATTCCCAGGATGCTGAATAGTTTTTTGCGTAGTATATATGTGATATCCAAAAATGAATGCCTCATCCAAATGTTTATTATCCATTTTACAGGTCTTTTCCAGTCAAGTATTTTGTTGTGGATGGCTGTTGACAGGTTTTGTGCTATTATATTCCCTTTACGTTATCATGACTTTGTGAACATCAAAACTTCTATAATTTTCTGCTTTATTTTGTCTGTCCGTAATTTAATATTTACAACTGGAATGGTTGGGCTTGTCGGACCACTGCCATTTTGTAGGTCAAACCTGATTTATCACTGCGTATGTGAGCATACATCGGTTGTTAATGTGGCTTGTGGTGACCTCTCTAAAAACTATGCAGCTGGGATTTTAGGGTTCAGCCTCACGACTAGTGATTGTGTTTTAGTATCATTTACCTATATTGCTATTTTTATGGTCATATTTCGCACTCCCTCTGGAGAATCTCGCCAAAAAGCTGTTCAGACATGTATCACCCATTTAATCAGTATGGGAATTGCCTATTTTTGTGTTGTTACTGCATTTGCTGGTTATAGGGTAAGTACAATTCCACGAGATGTGCGTGTCTTGACTACCCTAATGTATCTCCTAGTTCCTGGCTGCTGTAACCCAATTATTTATGGTTATCGAACTAAAGAAATTAGAGTCAATCTAATCAAATTTTTTCAAAAAAACAAAATTAGCACCTAGTCACATTTCTTTGATGGAAAAAATATATATGTGTGTGTGTGTGTGTGTGTGTGTGAACTATCAGAGTAAATATTTTACAGCAGGCTGTGTAAAAAACAGTTTACTGTTTACTGTATTAAGTTGTTATATTTTGTGTATCAAAATCCTGTACAGATTATTAATCTAAATTTAGTAACTTAATGTATATGTAAAATTGGCTACAGTGAATCAGCTATCCAAACCCATGTTAGTTTTAAAACATGCCATGCTTTGCCATGGTTTTATTTAAAATACAGGCCTTAACATTCATTGTAAGTGAATTTAATCTATAACAAAAATATTTTTTGTGAACATAAAACAAATACAGTACTGTGTTATGGCTACCAGTGAACCAGAATGTGTTATAATTATAGTAGTTAATTTGTTTTTTGTTTAGGTTTAAATCAGTTAAATATTTAACTTCATCCTTTTTTTATTCATTACTTCGTCTTCTATACCCACTTTTTCCCTAAATTGGGGTTTCAGGGGTCTGCTGGAGCCTATCCCAGTGCACACTTACACTAAATATTTACCTTGTATTTTATTAAACTTGTATTATATAAAATATATATTTCAAGATTTATGCATATCAAAATTGAACAACTGATCACATTAAATTAATGTATAAGAAATATAAAACCTGTATCAACTTGTGTGTTATTTCTTAGTGTTACTTATGGCACTGAATGCCACAAATATATAGAATGTTTTAAAAACTGAAGAAAAAAGATGCCTTAACTATAATTTTTTTGTTTACTTTGAGAAGACTAAATGTTAGTCATAAAAGAAATTATTTTTGCCATATTAAACATTATAAAACTATAAATACAAACCTCTGGTATTTACGTCATAATGTTTATTAGCCAAACTGTATTTTCTTTCGTACTGTATTTTTTACATTTTTCTCTATTAAATTGTGTCGATCTTCTAATGTTATCTAAACAGGTGCTTAACTAATAATGTACTGTATATAAGGCACAAAAAATCTCATATATACATATATAATTGAATTGCAGATCTAAATTGAAATGATAGAGGAGGAAATAAATTTGATTGCAAGCAATATTTACAGTAAAATAAATGAAAAACACTCACTTCACCCACAAGAGAATGGTGACGACAGGCTGATTACACATACCATTATAATATATAAAACCAAAAAAAACAAAATAATTATTTAAATGAGCTGAAACACTGACATAAATGAAAAAATGTAATCACATAAAATAATAATTGTAACAATATCATTCTCGGTTAAAATATAAAAGTTAAATAACTGCTGTGTTTCTCTTGAAGAATTTATTGTTTTATGTTCTTTTAGATTAGCTTTACACCTGTAGTTTCTTGCCATAAATTTTTATTTTTAAAGTACTTTAAACATTTAGATAAAAGCTTTACTAAAAAAGTTATTAATATGAGCGTTGACAGGTCATCACAGGGCAACATATAGATGAACAACAATACACACTTACATTCACTCCTAGGGGCAATCTAGAAACACCAGTTAATCTAATGTACATTGGATTGGAGGAAATCCATGCAAACACTGGGAGAGCATGCAAAAAGACCCAGGAATCAAACCCATGACCTTCTTGCTGTGAGTCGAACGTGCTAATCACTACACCACCACGCCATCCTGTCATAAATTGTATATTTTTAATTTAAATTTACTATTTCTTTCTTGTGATAATTGTTTGGGTGTCATGGTGGCTTTGGGTTTTTGGGGTTTTCCCATGGTCCAAAAAAGAGGAGAAAGTGTGTTCAGGATGTGCGCTGGGCTCAAGCAGACTCCTGTAAATCCAAGTTAAAGAATCAGCGGGTATAGATAATGTATTAATTAATGAAATGAATGTATATAATGCTACCTAAATATGAAATAATCCATATTTAAATTTGAAATTTCTTTGTTACAGGAGCAATACAAATACAAATGTAAAAACTGTAAACATTAATATACAGAATAATAAAGGTATATAAAAGTAGTGCAAATGCAGTGAGGTACCGATAAGACTGTGTTATCTGTGGCATAGGGATGAGTCATTATACAGTCCTATTGCTTGAAAAAAGAAAGATTTCGTAACTAAGCTGTCTGAGCCTATTGTAAAAGGCGCTTTATTATCTGTCCAGTACAGGAAGGAGACGATGGTCATAATAGTTTGTTTAATGTTCCTCTCTCCACCACTGCTCCAAAATTGTAAATACAGCTTGTGAAGTGTGAAGAAAAAAAACTATAAAAATTATATATATATATATATATAAACTTGTTTACCAGAATGTTAAGCGTTATGTAAAAATATTGATTGATCTTAATAAGAACACTTGTTCTTATATGTTTTTTTATTTATTTCACCTTAATATACACAGCTGCTTTTAGAATACTTAAGGTTAAGGATTAGTAAAATGTTTATTTAATATAATCTAATTGAAATTGATTTAATTAGTTTGGAAATAATTGTTCCCACCAGACATGAGTTGGGTCTCAGTTGGGACCTGCAGCTCATTTACTCTGTATAGTGAAAGCAAATGCTGTTTGTGGAAAAGATAGGGATAACATTGATAACAACCACATTTATTATTGAGACAATTTACGTTTAAGTTTATGTAAACACATGCTGCATGTTAAAAATGTTAGGGTAAACACATGCTGCAAAGTTTAAAAAAAATATTTTATAAACAGTTTATTTACAACTTATTAAGAATATAAACACAACAAAAGAGGACATGTACTATTAAATATTTTCTGTCTGTTTGTAACAATAAATTATTAATATATTGTAAAGCACACAATCCATTACAACATTTTGAATCAAATTGATGAAATTTGGGTATGTAAAAATATTAATAAAAACACTTACTGATATTTGTAAAATTTATTTATTATTTATTAGTGTGTGTGTGTGTGTGTGAATTGGCTTTTGGCTTATTAGTTTTCTCTAGAGACCTTAGGGCTGTGCGTAATTAATTTTTTGCATAAACAAAAAAAAACACTTGACCAAATGCTGATGTATCTGTATGTTTAAATATGACTATATTTACACCATAATCTTTTAAGTTTATAATGTTTAAATATTATAAATATTTTTCAACCTTGTTTTCATTTTAAAAATTTTAATATATTACAAAATAGGTTTGATATCCTTACACACACACTGGTTTTGTTTGAATTACATTCATGAAAGATGGTTTTGTTTTAATTACATTCATGAAAGGTGCAACTAAAAGACTATAAAATCACCAATTAACCTAATGCGCATGTTTTTGGACTGTGGGAGCAAACCGGCGTACCTAAGGGAAACTCACACAAAGGCAGAGAGAACATGCAAGCTCCGCACAGAAAGACCCTGTGCCCAGGATTCGAAACAACCAGGACCTTCTTGTTGTAGGGTGACCGTGCTAACCTCTACACCACTGCGCTGCCCAATTATATTTTTGTGTATTTTTTATGCTTTTAGTTTATTTCTTCATTTTTTTATTCTGGACACCATAAATAATTGGACTGATCAATGTTTAAGAAACATAAAGAACGTTGAATTAACAGCAAGTTTTTTTTCAAAATAGCATACTTCTTTTGGATTGGAATGAATTGATTGAAATACGCAAAGGATATTTATTATAAAACTCATTTACACAAAACCACTTGTGTACTCTTATTTTTTCTAAATTAATAACATCTGTGACAAATTTCAGTCAAATTAAATGACCAGGTAGCAAAGACAAAGAAATAGCTGACAAATATATTTTTTGCATTTATTAGAAAACGTATTAATATAAAGCAAAACAAACACCAGACAATTGTAAGAAGATTCAATAAATAATTCATGAAATTATATTTTCATTTAAAAAAATTACAACATTATGTGAGTGAATCTAGGAGAAATATATTTACAAAATGGGTTTGAAATCCTAACACACAAACTGATGTTGTATGCATTCTGCATGAAATTCATGAGGTATTAGACCTTGACAGTGGAAACATTTACAGTGAAAATTCGATTTACGTGCAGTTTGAATATTTTTAACAGTGCAATTCTTATTTCTTTAGTTCGGACACCATAGATAATTGGATTGATAGATGCCGGGAACAGTATGTATGTGACACCCAAAAAGGTATTAACATCAATGGGAATCGGAATATCAAGATTTCGTGAGAGAAATGTCACAGTTCCTATGAAATAAAAACACATCATGACAATTAAGTGATTACTACAAGTATGAATGGCTTTTGATCTGTGTTCACCTGCTGTAGTTTTTAGCACTACGTGAAGGATTCTCACATAAGAAAGAAAAATAACAGATATATCAATTCCAACAAAACACACAATCACAGCAATCCCAACTGCAGCATTTTTGCCAGTAAAACTACAGGATAAGCTTACAAGAGCCATGTGATCACAGTAACAATGATAAATAATATTAGACCCACAGAAAGACAAAGATCCAGCCAAACCAACCAAGGTGCACATTATTGTTCCACTCCTGAATAATGTAAAT
Organism: Sisor rabdophorus; assembly: GCA_026260075.1. Lineage (NCBI taxonomy): Eukaryota > Metazoa > Chordata > Actinopteri > Siluriformes > Sisoridae > Sisor > Sisor rabdophorus. The sequence continues at coordinate 7,974,355 of JAOTQW010000039.1, read as the reverse complement.
AGCAACAATTTCACAAACATAGAGGAGTTCATAATTGATGTGTAACGAAGTGGATTACAGATTGCTACATAACGGTCCAGAGCCATTGCTAGGAGAATAGTAGACTCTACTGAGGAAAAGAAATGAATGAAAAACATTTGTGTTAAACACCCAATCAAAGTTATTTCATTTAGGTCAAAGAGAAAGCCTAAAAGCATTGCTGGTACAATGGCAGTAGGTACGATGATATCAACTACTGCTAAAGCAGACACAAGTATGTACATTGGACTATGCAGTGTGTTGGTGTTTTTAATTACAAAAAGTATTAAAGAATTTCCGACAAGAAGTAAAACGTAACTGAGCACAAATGGCAGGAAAAGCCAGCGTCTGTATGCATATGTCTCTGGAAATCCAACAAGAATAAACTTTGTGTGTGTGAAGTTTTCTTCTTGGAATTTCTCAGTCATGGCACTGTAAATCAGACATTAATTTTTTTAAATGCCATTATTTAAGTTTCTACAAATAACAACACAATTTAAAAGAACCTAAATGTTTACCTTGATTACTGAATTGATAAATGCAAGAAAAGCAAACAAATATTTATGTTAGGCATTACACAGTTTGAATTTCTGGGGTGAAATAAAGGTACCTGCCTCAGGTTTTCTGATGCTTTGTCTTCTCCTTTGGTTTGGTCATTCATACAGACGACACTGGCAACTGAATAAACTCTATACAAAACTGTGTAAATATATATATATATATATATATATATATACTCAGTTGACCTTTTTGTCCCATGGGACTAAAAGCTGCAACAATAAACAGTAATAACTAATCAACATGGCTACAGAGTGTATGCACACACACAGAAACAGTTTTACAAGGAGAGCAATAATTTATCAATTGAATTGTGTTTAATTGCTGGATAAACAATATATAATCAAACTGCTGTCTACTTCTGTCTTAAAAACTATGAATTCACTTCTAATCATATTGTTATGAGTTGTTTAGTTCCCATAAAGATAGTGCAGCTTCTTCAAATTGACATTCTCCCATGACAATATGTACTCCAGATACTGAATTTTCCAAACCAAAGGCCCAATACAAGTTCACTAATTAATCATTAACTTTTCCCCCTTATTTCAATAACAAGCTTTGGACCTTCACAATGTGCATATTTAAACAATGCCTGTGGTGGTTATGGCTCTAATTAAACAAGAAGCAATGTCAAATATTATTATTAAAATGTAACCTTCTACTTGGTGTAAACAGCCTCACTGTAGCTGTTGTTGCTATTACTCACATAATATATAATGCACATTGATTACTGTTCAGTAAAATAAATACATCTATACCGTGTAAATAAATAAACAAAGAAGCGATTATATTTGCGAAATATTAAAGCTTGTGTTTCTTAAAGTAAAGTGTTTCACAAGTGTTTAGTGTTTATTCTTTGAGTGCATGTTAACTGTAATTATCATGTAGCATGTGTTCCTTTAATTGACTTAGAACTCTTAAAACAAATAACACTTTGGAGATGTATGCAGCTAACACTATGTACATGGTATGTCGCCTAATTTATGAAATTGACTTTTGCTTTACGGTTCAGAGCAAACAAAATCCCAAACCCAAAGATGGGAGAGCTGAATTACCACAAATGTAAGTGCCCATATCATATTTTTCTTTTTAAACTAGGTAAGATTAAATACAGTTATGGCCTTAATAATATCGTAGAAAGATATTTATACATAATATAAAAAATATATATATAATGTTGTTTTATTTAACATTTGAACATGCACACAGTGTATAGATGAACTTAAGGTGTCATTATACAGTAGTAAGGAGTGTGAACTGTCCCGTCTGTGGCGAGTGTGTAGTGGAGTAAAAGTGCGGCGTGCAGGAGTTCTGTTAAGTGTGAGTGAATGCATGAAGGTTCAGGTGTTTTTATGATAAAGGGTCGGAATGGTCTGCGGAAAGAAGCTGTCAAGGCTTTTAATACCTGTCTCAAAGCATGAAGGTCCTGGGTTCGAATCCCGGGCACAGGGTCTTTCTGTGCGGAGTTGCATGTTCTCCCCGCGCTTGCGTTTGTTTCCTCCGGCTACTCCGGTTTCCTTCCACAGTCCAAAACATGTGCATTAAGTTGATCGGTGACGCTAAATTGCCCATAGGAGTGAATGTGAGTGCGCGTGGTTGTGTGTGTGTGTGGCCTGCGATGGACTGGCGATCTGTCCAGGGTGTACCCTCTGCCTCTCGTCCAATGTGCGCTGGGATAGGCTCCAGCAGACCCCCGTGACCCCTGAAAATTCGGGAATAAGCGGGTAAAAGAAGATGAAAACTTTAATTTCATTTAGAAAAGGAAATATTTTTTTCTCTGCATAGCCAAATAGTTTTTAATATTTGTAAAAGTTATAAAGAAATTTTTAGTATACGGTTTTTGTATAACGATTCAATAATTTCGTAGGCAAGCATGCCAATAGGACTTTAAGATGAAAATCTTTGCAAAACTTTAAAGTTTCTATTTGCAGAAATTCAGTATGTAGCTCTAGAGAAACCCAGAGACACCCCTGTCTAATAGAATTTAATGTGAAGCCATGTTTTATCATAGAACCACCAATGATAAATTATTGTTAATATTTTACTAATTTTAAGTTGTTTTCCAGTAATTGTTACCATCAGTAAATTGTTCTTAAATTGTTCACTAAAATTTTTTTAGCATTTACTCAGTTCAAGTTTTTTAGTTGGTTTGTGGACAAAAAAGAAAAAGTTTTAAAAAATGGAATGAGGTGGATTTGGTTAGACACACTGATGACATAAGATGGTTATGATTGGTTGATTAAAATCTACATACAGAATAAACAAAGGATGGTAATCCTGAATTATATTCTACTTGGCAAAACCATGGTATTGCTTAATCTTTGATTGGCTTGATTATGGTTATTGTTGCTTGCATTGATATTCTTCTTCTTCTTCTTCCTCTTCTTCTTCTTCTTTTTCTTATTCCTTATTCTTATTTAGTTTAACATTTACATTATAAAACTAGTGTTAATTTATTGTTAAAAACTTTAAAAATCACTTTTGTTTTTTAGGAATTTGACAACTGCTGTAAATGTAAATGTGGTCTATAATTATATGGCTGCCATTAAAGAATTTATAATTTTATATTTAGAATTTTATAATAAATATAAAAGACTGTAAATCCCAAAAACATTTTTTTACCGTTTTGTTACCGTTACTGTTGTTATATAAATTATAGCTGATAAGCAACCTTTCTTAAACAGGGCCTTGTTATGTTTGAAGTGTTTGTGTACTTTGTGTGAAATGCCACCCTTGAGGAGCAGATTTGAGAACATTAGAAACAACAGTGTAATACTAAATAATTATACTGAACATTTACAAATAGACAGAAAGATCCATGCCCCTTGGTTTTTGTAATATATAAGGATAAATCAGTCATAATGAAATGTATATTTTGTTAATGTAAATGCAAATAACACATTTAATAAACCTTAAGACCATAATCAATACATACTAGGATCAACTTGGTCTTTCAAAAATTAAAAAAAATCTTAGGGACACGATGATGTAGTGGTTAACACAGTCACCTCACAACAAGAAGGTCCTAGGTTCAAATTCTAGGCATGGTGTCTTTCTGTGCGGTGTTTGCATGTTCTCCCCACACTTGTGTTGGTTTTCACTGGGTACTCTGATTTCTTCCCACAGTCCCACAGTGATTTCTTGTGTGTGGGTTGCGCTGCGTTGGACTGGCGACCTGTCCAGGGTGTACCACCCGCCTTTCGCCATATGTGCTCTGGGATAGGCTCCAGCAGACCCCGTGACCCGGGGTTTGGGAATAAACGGGAAGATGAATCAATAAAAGAAAAAAAAATCTACGATTAGTCTAATCTTAAATGTATAAATGCAGGATTAAATATAGGTTAAAATGTTAATAACAAATGCATTTGAATAGACTTATTGAATAGACTTATAGTTCACAATGCATTTTTCACCATTAGGCCTTGTGTATCAACAACCACCAGCAATCATCATTTTTATATCTGGGTGAATTATAAACATTAACCAACTTTCTTTTCCTTCACAGTTTTTAAAATGACATCACAATCAATAAAATATTTAAATAAATTTGCAGGGGTGGCGCGGTGGCGCAGTGGTTAGCACCGTTGCCTCACAGCAAGAAGGTCCT
>JAOTQW010000039.1:7915222-7952281 GCA_026260075.1 Sisor rabdophorus | reverse complement strand
TTTTGTACGTCGCTCTGGATAAGAGCGTCTGCTAAATGCTGTAAATGTAAATTATACAGCAACCAATGTTTATACCTATTATTACATCTTAAATAGTGCAGCTCTAAAATTATAAAGATATACATATTTATGTATCTAAAAACTTGAAAGGACTATAAGTCTACTAATTAATGACATCTAGCTTAGTGCTGTATGATTAAAAAATGACTATTGGATATGACTAGCCTATGGTACTATGACTGAACATATCATCATGTGAAATTCAGAGAGTAAAAAGCAGAACTTATTTTAGGATAAATAGTCCTCGTCCATCATAAGTCCATAAACAATAATGCCAGGAAGTCAGGTGGTTTATACTGCTTTTGTGGTGTTATTTTATATTTATCACTCGAAGCTGTGTCTCCTGTGTGTAATTGGATACGAGTTATTTGCCCTGTCACAAGATAAATCTAATGGCTTAATTTTGTCTCATAGGTTAAGTCATCTCAAACCTGTAGGTTTGGTGGAATTTTGATAGTGAGCCGAAAAATATTATAAGAATAAATCTAAAAATATTTTTAAAAGGTGACTTTTGTTTAATAAAATCACATCAGGAATGTCTTGCACAGAGCCCTGACTTCAACTTTATTGCAGTGTATTGTAATCAATTGAAACTAATAAACTGCCCTCATTAAGGTGCCTATTGTTAAATTAGATGATTTAATTGAAATTTTAAAATCAAGTGCAAACCATTCTAGAGGTATAAAAGTTACTATATCAGCTAAGAAGGGGACAAAATGTTAAACATATGCTTACTTATTTATATTAAACTATATTAAACATTAATTTAGTAATGTAAAAATGAGTATAATTGTCAACCTAACTGTAACAAGAATTTTAATTAAACAATGGAATTTTATCACAAAAAAGGTGTATGCTAAACTATGTATTTGTCCAGAAATTGCTTTCAAATGAAATGTGTCTGAGGGAAAAGGAACGCTCTTTGAACATCGATATATGGCTATTAAGAACCATTATTTTCCTTCATGATAAAATCTAGAAAGTAATGTATTTTCTCCCTGACTTCCATTTTCCGCCTTGCATTTTAATGCGTAATCACATATATAACCACACACAAACAGCTTCATACAAACTAAAGCTGACTTTTGTTACATAAACTGAGAAAACTGCTTTTTAAACTAGCTATATTGCCATATTATAAAACATGGAGCAAATCAAACAAGGTACCTAAAAATATGAGAAAATGATTTCCAACCATGTGTTTTGGCCACTAGGTATTTAAATTTAGCAAGAAATTTAATAAAACAAATGGATTTCTGATTGAGGTGTCCATCACAGGCCAGTAGAGATTTCCTCTTCAGCTGTTGCTAACATTTTGTACTATACAGTAATAGCGGATAGCTTTGCTATTACTGTAAGAGGATAATTACCTCATTATCCTGCTGAGAGCACAAATATGGCATATAGCGTACTTCCTCTTTAGAGAGCTCAAGTAATTTAGAACTCTGTTGATATGGTACCATGCTATGTGTGAAATGTCAACAGTCATGTAGTGACCAGCTGAGTCAAAAAAGCAGCAAGACACAAAGATTGAAATACAAACTGTACATATTTACATCAAAGAAACAAAATAAAAAAAATTAAATGTGAAATATAAAATGTAGCTATATTTCTTAGAAAATAATATAGTGTAAAAGGCTCTGATGCTAAAAACAATCTAAATAAAGTATGGCAATAAAATAGTTATTTCATATACACAATTTATCCTCCAAAGCCAGCAAAGAATTTGCACTGATCACATAAAAAAGATAGTATACCAGAAAAACCAAGAACAACATCTATAAATAAAATGGTATTAAATAAAATTTAAACAAAAAAGATGTAATACTTAAATTACAGTTTTGTTTTTCCTTGCAGCATTTATTGTAATTGAAACCCTTTCTTACCTTGTGCCTTTATCACCCATGATGAAAATTTAAGCAATTTTTTGAACTTGCAGAAAATAACAACTAAAACAAAATTTAAAGAATAGAAGAGGCTGAATGCTGAAAAGGAGCCAAAAAAAAGAAAAAATGACTATTGTGAAATATGCACACAGGAAGGATAATACAGCCTTTGTCATGCGGATATGTTTCCTGCAGGTTAAACACTCTCCAGCTGAATTTGATTACAAAAGCATCTCCTCTTTTGCCTGTCAGTAAGGTTCCTCTCCCCAAAGGACGCAAAAGCAGGTGATACCCTGGTCTGTATGGCTACTTCCCGCTTGCTATTTAATTAGCCATTACTCAAATGAACTGTGTATCAGAAATCCAGAGATTTAAGAATCTTCTGTGTAGGGTCCAATGGGAGGCAGTGCTGCTGCTTTTGCTGTCTCCATCTCCCTCCCACACTCTCTTCCGCTCTCTTCCTCTATCACATGCAAACACAGACTCTCCCTCTCTTTCTCTCTCTCAATCTCTCTCTCTCTTCTTCTTTGAAATGAAGGGGTATGTGTGCTAGCAGTATTGAGTGGGTGATAACAAGCGCTAAATAAGATACATTTTCTGCCCAACATTATGATGCAGGACCTGAAAAGTAGAATTCTATCCAAACATTTACTACCAGCACAAAGCTTCACTGCAACCATATATACATACCTGAAGAAATAAAAAATCAGTGGATTTACTATTTAAAATACCTGCTTAAATTCTTTTAAAAAATGTGAAAATGGGCCAAGAGATGTTCTAAGAAAATATTACAATATATATAATTGTGTTTGGTGCATTTACTAGCCAAGTTCTATTACTTGTATAACCGTGACATGATTTAAAGATGGCTAGAAAATGTACAACTGCTTCTTTAGTGTGGTTGTACAATATTACTTCATTTACAATTGTCATTGTAAAAACTCACGTTTTCTGTTACAATAATAAAGAGAAATTATTACTGAGAATAATTTCCTCCTGTGTTTACATATACCAAGGAGCCTCATCTTGTACCACAATTTATGCTGATATATCCTTTAATGTGATTCTATAATGTGAGTCACTGCAAACAATGTATTGTTAAAAAATCACACACAGATATATGGTAATAAGTAAGAAAATTACAAGAAATTTATTTATCTAGTTGCCAGTTTATAAACTATGTAAGAAAGTATGTAATGTAAAGAACCATGTAAGAATGTAAACAGCGTTATACACTCACTGATGAAACTTGACTAACTGGTAAAAGAAATTAATTTGTTAAAAGAAAATACCGTAAACACATTTTAATTATTTGAAAATAAAAAGTACAATTAATTGACTGTTTTATAAAGCCAGGTCTAAGGGAGTTAAGCTAATTTTATTGCTTGAAGTACTTTTTATGGAAACAATAAGGATCTTTCAATAACAGCTTTGGTATATAGTACATGCTGTTCCTTACTTGCTGAATATGGATGTTGGTGTGTAACTTAGCAGCAAAGAGTAAAGATACTTTAATCCAGTTTTAGATGTCACTCCATAGAACAGCACATCGACTCTTATCCACGCTAACCATATACTCGCCTGACATTGACCAGGCCACTGCATTAGCTGAGGTTCTGAAATATAAAAGGGCGAATTGTCAGTAATTACAGTAATTTGGCAAAAATCCATGAACCTAAACAAATATTACTAATTAAAATGAAGTCATAACAACATTTCAAACTAAAGAGTGACACCAACTGAGAGTATAGGTGTTGCTTATATTGAGTTAAATGGTAGCATTAGGTAAAAAAGGAGAAGACTAAGACTGTAATACACATATAATGGCATAATCTTAACGTATATGCAGTATTAAAACTTGTCACTAGACTAGAATATTTAATTTAAATCAACACAAACTGCTGCTAGTAAACATTACATTTATCTGGTCTTAATGCAGCTTAAATTGTAATATTTATGCTGATTAAAAACATACATTTTCTGTTATCTTAAAACTATTTAAGGTTACTAATGGGATACCTGTGCATAGATGGAAGTTGTGTTTCTAGGCTGCCTGTACTAATGTTCCAGATGTACACGCCACCATCTGCAGAGCCAGCTGCCAGGTAACTTCCATCTGGACTAATATCAGTTAATAAAAACATATATTTTAAAAATGTCATGTATGCTGCAAAATATGATTAATTATTGAAATAATATTTTAAGCTAACAAATATTTTACCTCCTTAAAAAATATATCATTACAGAATGATAAAAGTAATTCTACACGTCAGTATATATTTTGAAAAAATTATGTCTCTAATAATAAATTTGGTATTTTAATAAAACCACAAAATAAAAGAAATAAAATTTGCAACTATCTATAAATGTAATGAGTGTAGACATTATATAACTTTTAAATTTTAGTTTTCAATATTTTTTTACAAATTATATTTCTTTATAATTAATTAATGTAACCAAAAATGATTTGTAAACACGATTATTTATAAATCAATGCATAAAGGTTTTATGTGTTCATGTTTAATAAGATATAAATGATTAAATAAGACATTTCTAATCGCATATCTATTAGCATGTCCATCTCTGCTTTGAGATTACACAGACCTTTTAGAATGACTCAATGCATTCTGGTCTTGGTGTTGCTATAGAAACTGCTAAGTGTATGATTCAACTGGGAGTAAGCCACAGACCAGAACTGTCATTTCTGCATTTCATCCTCTTGTCTCATCTAATATTACACTAAGCAGTTACATACCACACAGTAATAATTGATATGGCCACACAAGAAAAAAATCTTTTTCTTTTGGCTCTATTTGGTCTCAACTTCATCGATACTTCAACTTATAACCATTTTAAACTGATTTTATACATTATAAATCTATTTTGCTAGATCTAGATGGAAAGCTACTGGTATAACAGATTTAGCATCAGACAAAATTCACTGATATTTATGTAAAACTAGCCTGTATCAAATGTTTTCAAATAACATATTGTAATTACTTTGCAGATGTAAAAGATTATATTGTATGTTTGTGCCACATGTTTCTAAAACTTCGAAATTGTAAAGCAGACCTGCTGAAGTAAACTACTGACAACTTTCGGGTAAAATTTATGGTAATTCTAATGTATGATACTCTCATACTGTATAATAAGGTACAATAAAGTAGGGTATTTAAGTAGCATGCAATCATGATGTCTTTATCACAAACAAGTTCTTAACAATGGTGGGTTTACCACAAAAAAATGTTGGTGTCTTAATAACTAAAGGTCATGTGTCCTTGAGCATCCATTACAGCTTGATGACAATGTCTCATGCTGGGCACATGTCGACTAATTGTCTTCTCAGGAATGGCATTCCAATTTTCTTAAAGGGCTACCCTCAGGTAATTCAAGTTCCGGGGTGCAGGGCTATAATTCTCTACTCAATGACTCGGCTAATGCTATACATCTTCAAAGGGATTTAGGTCTGGAGAAAGTGAGATCAGGCTTGTGTTGCTCATGCGGATGCACAATGACTGGAATAACTGGCTATTTAGGTAGTATTGGCTTTTCATGGTAAATGTTGGGACGTTCTGTATTGACTAGACAAACCTGCCCAGACAGAAATGCCACCACTTCCAAAGGCTTGTCTGGTGACAACAGTGGCTGATGCCAACAGCATTGGTGGCCAACATTTATACTTATTAAGGTCCACCAAGTTCCCCTGAGTGAATGTTCCCTGGCTCATGCAAGACAATGATGCCTATGCCTGGTGTTGGGGTCAGGTTGCTTCACAGGTCATCTCGCATGCTGATGATATTGGTTTAAAATGGTCGGATGTGACACTAAGGTGGCTATCGTTTCCCTTAAACGTGCCTGGAGTTAAGTGTAATTCATTATCCGCTTCCGCAGGACACCGTTTACAATGAAGTGGTCCTCGTCATGGCATGTGGCCAAGAGACATCCACTGTGACTCTGTAGCTCTTTCAGTCTCTCTATGTCTTTGTTGCAACTTGTTGATGACACTCTTCACAATTACCAGATACTATTAATCAATTATTACAAGTCTTCTTGATGAAATGTAAAATGTGTCGCCTTTTTAATGTCAACAACATTTTTAAAAGGACTGTTTAAATACAAATTGTTGAACATTCATTCATTCATTCCCTTGTACATTCATTCCTTGATTCATGGATTCATTTACTAGTGAATTTTGTGTTCAATAAAATTCATTTTACCTGTAGTACAAAATTCATATAACCTTATAGTGCATTTAATTACATTCTGAAACTGAACCAGAACATTGAATATCCTTTAGTTCTTTAAGTAATTTAAGTATTCAGTAATTTAAACAGTAAAATTTGATTACATCAAAGTTTGATTACCATTTTAATGAGTTGAATAAATATTCAATCAGCAATTTTGGGCTCCAGGGTTTTCTTATACAGTTAATAACATGCAAAAACATGCATGGAATGAAATAACTTTTTACCCACTTTCTACAATAATTTTTTACTTTTTAAAGCAATAATAAAATGAGAGAACTCAATGATTATATAATAAGCATGATTTTATCGTCATGATTTTTAAATGTTTGTCCAATTTAGTTTAATATGTCCTACCTGAAGATAGCCTTAGTGCTATCACTTCCACATTTGAAACCATCTGCCCTAGAATAATAATGAAAAAAGAAAAAAAGAAAAACCTTATATTATTACACAGATTTGCTATTTTATACACAATAAAAGGTTTATAACAGAGGTTTTAATCAGTCAGTAATGCAAAGCGATGACATGTCTAGAATAATATCCTGAGTTTCATTTGCTTCTTGAGTTCTGCATTTTTCTACCCCAAAATACATTGTCGTTTTTTATCCCTGATAGCTGCCACTGACATTTACCAAAGTGGGCAGATACCCATATCCAGATCAACTTACATTTATGTTTCACTTTCTATACAAATGATGTACTTTGGCATATAACTTCGTTGGAATTAAAGTGTCTACCATGTCTTTTCAACTAAAGACCACCATCTCCCCACCCCTAAAGCATCTCTGTATCGCTTAGTATTTATACTGCTCTGTTATCCACTACGTTTTCTATCCAGCATAGGTTTTAAAGTTGCAGATGTCAGGGAACCCCACATTTTGTTTTACTTTTAAAAGAAAGAACTTATTTAGTCCAGTACATTATCACCAAGCTATTGTCAATTTATATAAAAGTCTGGCATTATTGCCATGGCATCATTGTCTTAATTATAAAAGTTAGCTTTGTGCTGTGTTGAGGGGATCAGTTCATACTGGCTTATGTCAAAACTTCTTATCTTGAATTCTCTTCCTGCTCGCAGACCATCTAGCACTATAAAACTACTGCAGGTGAAAGCAGCAAGCCAAGTCTTTATGACCTTGACGCTTACATTTAAAGCACAATGAATGTTTAATTAACAAATAAATTAAAACTAACTGCTAACTCACTTATTGGGAAATTATTTCAAGATCATACAGATGAACCATAAACTATTTCTAAAAAATGTCTACAGTGTAAAATCAATTACTGCCAATAGGGAATACAAACAAAGGGTATGGTCTCTTTAATTTTTACATAACTGGAATAAGTACAAGTTATATCTAGGCCAAGGCACCTTTCAGTTTTCTAGTTTTGATGTTGATATTCTTACTGTAGGTCCTTTCAGCAATATATAATGATAACCAAATTTGCCCTTACTATAAATTTTACAACCCTGTATGCAGCAAGCTGCAAATCAATGTATGTTCTGACACCATTCCCTGATAAAGGAACATTTTAGCCTTCATAACTACAGTGTGGAGTGTCTGTGTGTGTAAATAAATTATCTGTACCGGAAAGACATTCTTGTATTGTTCATTCTGAGATCCACCAGTTGCAGGCTATCATCTCTCGAGCAACTTAGTAAATGTCTGTGGTTGGGTGAGATGTCAAGTGATGTCACCCTTCCCTGTAGGGGAATCTCCTGAGTGCAGCTCGATGCCCTAAAGAAATATAGCACACCTAGTTATAAATTAATACAAAGCAGGTGTGTTGTTTTTGTAGCCAATCTGTCAAATGTTATCATATCAGTTCAAGGCTATAATGTAATAAATGCAGTAAACATAGTAAACAAAGATAACAATACATCATTGATACTCTTTTCTGAAATAAAAGTATATATTTTAATAGTTTTTAAAACAGAAAAAGCCTATATTACCATAATCTAATAAATAATTGCAAGTTTGGCATGAAAACTGGTTGAGTATCTGCATGGTAGGTCATCACAGATATTACACTTGACAGATGTGAAAAATCTAAATAGTAGTGTACAAATCTTTTTTTGTTTGTTTTATTTTGCTCACTGCAATATTACAGTATCTGTAAGCTTTTAGAGATTGAAGAAGACAATTAGTATGTGGGCTGACGGTTGCTAGGAGACAGGCGAGCAGTTGGCAGGGCAGCAGCTGGAGGTTACTGCTGCTTCCAGTGAATTAAAGATGTCAAGGGCTCAGACGTGGGCTGAATAATGCATTCATTTCTTAAAATCTTTGGATGCAAAAGCTGCACACAGGAATCACATGACGCTTTTGGCTTAGAACAAATTACAGCCTTTTACTAATTTGATTTAGCAACTATTTCTAAACAGTGTTTGTTTAAGTATGCATTTCATGTGATATTGTTGGTAATTCCTGACAGATCTATTGGAGTAATGGGTGTAATGAAAGCAACCAAACAGGAGCTCTGCAAGATTTTTCTCCAAAAAGAAAATCAGTCTCATACACACATGGACAAAATTGTTGGCCATTGTTAATGAAAGAAAAACAGTAGTTGCTGAAATAACATAAAACGTACAAAAGTAATAATAAATAAAATTACTAAAAATTACAATGACAATGAAAATCATAAATTCATAGGGCCTACTAAGATGTGTCCTCTAATTAGCATCACAGGTCTTTTCAAACCTAATCAGTCAGTCTGCCTATATAAAGGGTGACAAATAGTCAATTCCATTAATTTTTTTTTTCTATAGCCCCTTTTACAATGGTTGCTGTCTCAAAGTTTCTTTACACATTCAAAGATAAAAATGAAATTAGAGTAAACAGAAGTCAGTTTGTCCCTGAAGAGCAAGCCGTGGCAGTCTGTGGCAAGGGAAAAACTCCCTGAGAATTATTAGAAAGAATCCTTAAGAAGAACCAGACTCAACAGGAAACCCATCCTCGTTTGGTTTATGGACAGAAAGTCACTGTGCTGTTTGGTGACAACAAGCGAAGGAGAAACAACAAATTTCAACAAGAAACAACTTATTTTCAACAAGAAAATAAGCCAAAACACAAAGCTAAAAACACCCGGGAAAGGCTAATAGCAAAACACTGGACTGTTCTAAGGTGAGTGCTTTTTTTGTATAGCACTTTTTACGATGGTTGTTGTCTCAAAGCAGCTTCACACATTTAAAGATAGAAATGAAATCAGAGTGAAAAAAAGTCAGTTTGTCCTTGAAGAGCAAGCTGGAGGCTGAAAAACCAGTTGATAGTTACAGAAATTGTATTAAATGCATTGATTGCCTCAAAAGGTTGTGCAACAAAATATAATTTTTAGGATACCATCATTTTGTCGAAACCTATTTCATGAGTTGTTTTTTTAATTCATAGACAAACACATAGGCTACACATAGACAAAGAACACACACACTTACTCCTATCGGAAATTCAGAATTAAAAATTAACCTAATGTTCATGAGTACCTTGAGTAAACTCAAGCCTAGAAACGCACAGAAAAAAACCTTGTCCGGGAATCGAACACAAGACCTTGCTGTGAGGCGACCATGCTAACCACTACACTGTCGTGCAGCCCCTCTTTGTTTTTTTAATAATTCTCTTAATCAACAATTCAAAAGCAATGTCTGATATTTTTAGTTACTTTAATACAAATTTTTATTTATAATTACTTTTTAGTCATTTAGTAGTTGATACACCTCATCATATGTAGGTGATACTGTAATGTTTTACAATATAACATAAACATAACACGATTTTTAGCCAAACAACCACACACACACACACAGGCAATTCAGAGTCAAAACTCAACCTATTGTACATGTTTACGCTACCGTAATGCCGTTCTCATTAATTCATAAAACTTACATGACTCTCAGGAACTTTGTCATAATAAAAATTATTTATCTGTATGTAGAGTCATCTACACATACATTGCCTATTAACATATCCTATTAACAAATTTAACAAAAATATTTTCTTACCTGCTGTCCCAGAAACGTATTTTTCTGTCAAAATGGCCACTGATGATGTAATACTCTGAGCACACTAAGTCACTACAGTAGGACAATACTTCAATGGTCTGTATACCTAAACAATAAAATCAAAACGTAAATTAGATGGAGAACATATGATTTGGTCATTAAGCGAAATTAGATATCTCAACCAAAAGCTTCATGGAAACTAAAAAATAGTTAATATCCATTTAAGATTATATAATTTAGCGGGCTGTCCAGCTTATTTAATGCTGTCGTAATATTGAGACTTAATGGAAATAATCCAAGACTTTAAAGATTTTAATTTATTTATTTACCAAGACTTTAGAGATTTTATTTTATTTATGTGTATAGCGCAGCACGGGGTCTTTGCATGTTCTCCCCAAATGGGTTTCCTCCCACAGTCCAAAAACATGTACTTTAGTTTAATGGCCCATAGGAGTAATTGTGAATGTGAGTGTGAGTGGTTGTTTGTCTACATGCGATGGACCAGTGAACTGTTCAGGGTGTACCCCTGCCTCTCGCCCTATGTGCACTGGAATAGGCTCCAGTAGGAGATGAATGAACGAATGAGGGTGTGTGTAAAATTATCTGACTGATAAAACATTTGTAGATAGACTAAAGAATTACTGTAATTTGCTGCCAAAACACTGTCTATGTTAAAGCAAGTTTTTTTAAAAGATGATCATCAATCAAAGCCATACTGCAATTTTAGAACAATAGCAATTGATGCACACCTAGCTAATATTCACATACAGTACTACTAATTTTACACAAGCAGGCTTACAGGCAGCACGTTGCAGGTCCCAAATTTTTACAGTCCTGTCCCCACTTCCAGTCACCACCTGCTTTAGGTTACACTTAAACCTTGCTGCTGTTACTTTGCGAGAATGGCCTGTCAGTATAAACTGCAGACACAAATAAAAAACATGAAATAAAAACAAATTTAATTAGCAGTCTGTTTAATATAAAAATATTTTTTAATTCTTATTAAATAACAATAATATTTTTATAAGATAATGGTTAGCATTGAAAACAATTAACAGGCAGTCTTTTTAAACAAGCACAGTATTAGGTTATGTGTCTTAAGTGCATAAAAGGGGATCATTTTCTCCATTTGCAGCAGCAAAGAGCCACATGACACCTCTGAATGTAAGTTGGCATGTCTTAATGCGGATCTATGTGGATGATGCTTTGCAGAGCATGATTCAGGGAAACTGTAGAGTGCTTAATAGTCTACAGTGTATAGATGGAAGATTTGGTACCTTTGGAACTGAGTCATCCAACCGCCAAATGATGGCAGAGTTGTCGTATGATCCAGCTAATATTCGGCTGCCCTGAGGAAGAACAAACAAGATGTTAGTTTGTACAAAAAAATTACTTGAATTAAACATCTTGTATTGTTTTACACAACATTTTAAATCAACTAATTTAATTGATATCATTACTGGTGATGTGACTTCCAAATGACAATGATATATGTATTCATACCATAGAGTCAAACTCAATGCTAGTGATGCCCTCATTACTCCCATCTAGTGTCCCTCTGTACCGCAGCATCCCTAAAGGCAAACCATTTACAAGATATTTTTACATCCTTCCCAATTAGACTGAAAATATAACTCAATGAAATCATACAGATAATAAGGACATAAATTAATTTAAATGTTAAACAGATATAACATAAAAAAGAAAAAAAGAAATACCTAAAACTTTCATTATTTTTTATTATTTCATAAACACAAACCATGTAGTATAGTAAAAGCTATATAATAGAGATATTCTTTGATATTATATTATTTTCTAAAATACAATTAAAACATTAAACAGCAATGACTGATAATTATATATTATATTAAACATTGTATATTAAATATACTGATATTAATAATTCAGGGGAATTTGTTAGAATCAACACTGACTATATAATTCCCTCTGTCCACTTTTATGCATTTAGGACACATGCAAACCTAATACTGTGCTGATTTAAAGAGGCTGGCTGTTAATTGTTGCTAATTGTTTAATAATACTTATTTAGACGTGTTAAAAAACTTTTAATGTAACACTTTTTTTTTGGTCAACTATAACTTCCTGAGATATAACAGGCCAATATGGGTCTGTCATACCTTAAAAAAATTGTAAAATAAAATTTGTTTCAGGATGTCGAAGCTGACCATAACAAACCCTTGTAAAATGTTCAATTACTTCTCCTTAATTTTCACATGTATTATACAGTACCTGAGCTGATATCCCAGAGTTTGATAACTCTGTCTGTGCCACCTGTAGCCAGCAGATTTGACCTTGGGCTAAATCTAACTGCATTGATGCCGAGCTCATGAGCATCCTGCACAGTAAAATGTTATATCTCACATTACTCGCACATTACTCCTTGAATGTATTTTCAAAATTAATTGTGGAGTTCTTTAAATTTAAATTGTCCGATTGTGTTAAAAATATGCAACAACATAATTTATGTGATATTCAGAGTTGTTTAAACTGCTGATATAAGTTAAAAATATATCATTAAAATATTATTGAAATCATGTCATTCATACCAGTAAAGAACTATTTGCATCAAACACTAATTTAGGCTGACATCATAATGCACATTTGAAATGACAGAAAAACAACAGTGTTTTGGTGCTTGCACATGTTTGCACTGTGGCACTGCAAGACACTGCTCTATAGAAATGTGTAAAGGCCACTATGGCCTATAAGATTTAAGAATTGATTTGAAATGAATAAAAACAGTTAAAAATAAAATATTTAGTAAATACAGAACAAAATAGATATGATTTAGTCTGGATTTAAAGATGGCTACTGATTTAGCACATCTGATGTATTTTTAAAGATGGTTCCAACTGCGGCTGCAAAATAGCTAAAAGCAGATTCTCCTTGTTTAGCGTGAATCCTTGGTATGTCTAACTAACTTGATCCTAATGATCAAGTGATCGGATTGGTTTAAATTCAGTGTTTTAGTTCCAAGCCATTGAGCGATTTGTAAATGAGTAAACATACTTTAAAATCAATCTTAAATGTAATTGGTAGACAGTGTAAGGATCTGTGAACCTGTGTAATGTTTTCAGATTTTCTCTTATTTTTTTTTAGAATTCTACTGCCGATAAACCCCAGATCCTGACTGGAAACGAAACCCTGAATTCCAGCTATTATTTCTGAATTCTATCTGAATTTCTATTCTAGAAAATTAAAAAATAATAGATACAACCTTTTCTAATTATCACTGCAAAAAAGACAATGAACTTGCTCACTTACTAGATGTTTAAAGACTTACCACTGTATGAATGACTTTGCTTGGTACTCTAGCTACTAAGCAGACTCCTCGAGGAGTATAAAGATCCTCTTCCAAACTGCTAACTGAATTACCTCGCCTTTTCTTACTGAGGACACAGGGACACACACACACACACACACACACACACACACACACACAGACAGGAAAACCTTTATAATGCCTAACAGATAAATGCCTTTAATATAATTTAATTTGTTTATATAGATATCCAATCAAATCCTATTAATGTACATAAGACAGAGCAGCAATTTGATTTATTTTAAATCAAAGTGATTTTAATTACTTGTTTTTTTACAAATTTACATTATTTACAAAATAATGATATTACCTTTACATTTAATATCCTTATTACAGTCTTCAGAAACTATATAACTTTGTTACTTGAATACAAAGGGGGCGACATGGTGGCGTAGTGGTTAGCACAATCCCTATGTGCGCTGGGATAGGCTCCCGCAGACCCCCGTTTGGGAATAAGCGGGTATAGAGGATGAATGAGGTATTTAACATCAATAATATTTCATTTACTATGTATGTGCTTCTGTTTTTGTCAAATTGTTATGCTGAATATAATTTATTTATATATATATATATATTTATTAACTAAAACCAGAGAAACAGAGCTTGGCAATTTAAAAAAGCTTCACAAATATAGTTATGATACTTATGACTAGGTAGTCATTAACTAGAATTAATCTGAAACAAAGGATTGAAAATAAAAATGTACTTTTTATTGTCATGGGGAACAAATATACGTGGTTGCATTTCCTACAGTGTTTAAGTCATATTGGTGAGCTCATATTTAGTAGTAACTTAGTAAGCCATTTATTTTCAGTGTGTCTCTCATGCACAACAATAGGAACACTGTTCGTTTTCTTGATAACTCTAACACCCTGCCACTTTGGTACACTTTGGCTCGTCTTTTCTTCCTATAATAAAGTTAATAAATTAAATTATATATCTATATGTTGGTAATATTGTAGCACAAATGTTAAGGTTTTGGACTGCTAGTAGATCCTGGTTTAAATCTCAGCACTACCAGTTGCCACTGCTAGGCCCCTGGGCAAGGCCCTTAACCCATAATTGCTCAACTGTATGAGATAAATGCAAGTCGATCTGGATAAGGGCATCTCCCAAATATCAGAAATATACATGTGAATATGGTCATGTCTATAATGCCTGTAACAAATTCACATCACGGAGCTAGAAATTTTAAATAATTGTATGTAACAACCTGCTACAACTTCCTACAGAATTGATTATTCTATTTATTAATTAATGTGAAAATGCTAATGAAACTATAGGGAACATATGTTGGCCAGTTAGTTACCATGTAGCATATACTTACTTAAATAGGCCTCTGATTGAACCAAAAATTCGAGGGGAAGCAACCGAAGCTGACCTAAAATCAACAACAATATGTTAAAAAAGGACTATATAAACAGGAACCAAACATTTGTATACATATGATCACATATTAGTATTTATCATGGCATACTAATATATAGAAATATAGTACATTATAAAACATATATAAAGTAATATTTATGTTACTGCTTGTATGAGGTGCATTGTTATTATTGAAAAATAATTTGTGCTTTTACCTAAAAGCTCGTAAATGGCGACTTTCCAAAGCCTCAACACTTTCTTTTCTAT
This sequence comes from Sisor rabdophorus, assembly GCA_026260075.1. Classification (NCBI taxonomy): domain Eukaryota; kingdom Metazoa; phylum Chordata; class Actinopteri; order Siluriformes; family Sisoridae; genus Sisor; species Sisor rabdophorus. The sequence goes on along the minus strand of JAOTQW010000039.1, from coordinate 7,937,116 downwards.
GTAGTAATGGCGACGATGGTAATGATAAACTTTTTGGTTCTCTGAAAAAATTATTACTCTTAATTATGTCAAACTTGCAAAGTGTACAAAATCCTGTTTGGCAATATCAGGTTTTACTCTAACATACCAAACACTTATTCTTTTAATATAAGATGTATATACACTTTATATAGTACAATATAAAACTAAACTACTGTATAACTCAAAGACTATATGCAAAATTGTTATGATTATTTTTTTTGTTCCCTTCACCGCAGTCAAGAAAGTGTTTATTTTACTCCTGGTTCTCCGGTTTCCACGAGCAGTCCAAAAACATGCAAGAAAGAGGTAATAGTGTAAAGTCCTGAATATAGCCTTAGTGCTGGTATGGCGTTAAACAATAATGAATAATTAGTAACATTCAGCAGGATCTCTTACCTGTCAATGTTCAAACCCCTGCTGGAAGCCACATCAAGTTCCTTATAAAGACCAGCTTGTCTTGCTCTAAAATTACAGCAGACACTTTGACAGCATTACAGTATTGAATAAAAACATATATGCATTATTTAAATTATAGGACCAATTAATTTTTTATATTTATTATTTTACATATAAAAAATAGAAAACTAAGGATTTAAAAGACTTTCCCGCAAATCCTATATATTTTCAAGCTAGTATATGCAACTGGCAAATGGTCACAGGATCTGACTGATTATATCACATATTACATATAGTATATTACATTGCTAGCCACAGTCTATAACACTAGAGTCATGTTTTACATTACTACACATTTCCAGTATTCCTCTACATAGGTCCCCTTAGAATGAGCATTATTGCTCTGCTGAAACTATTTTTACTTCTAAACAAACTTTTATTGTTTGCCTGGATGAGCTTCCCTTTTCATTGTGCCATCTACTTTCTGAAGTGCACTAAGTCCCTTTTTCCGAAAATGATGATATAGAACTTTCTTAATGGTGGACATGCATAATTTAGTTTCTAAAACCTCCAATACCATTACCATATTTTGTTGCTGTCTTGGGGTTTACTTAATTTTTTTTACATGATTTTTTGATGATAACTGAACATATACTTCTTTTTTCTTTACAGTCAGCTTGGTGTGTGTAATCTGACTCAGTGAAATTTTATATCATTATTTAAAGCTAAATCAAATCTGTCTCTTAGCGATAAAAAAAGACTTTCAAATACAAACAAAGACCAAAGATGGCCTTAAATGTGCCATCCCAGTTCCTCACCTCAGTCTACTTTCATTACGGTGGTTCATACGTGCAGCAGCCTGTGTTTTCAAATGAATCATGTCTTCCAGTACATCTGAACCATAAAGGTTCTCCTTCCTATAAACTTCATCCAAGTGCTGATAGCTTTTACACATAGCGTCATATTTATTCTTAAGGAGTAGGTTACTATCGATCATCGTCTTCTCATCAGACGTCAGTCTGTTTTTCTCCATTTCCACAACCTTCAGGCTGTTCTGAGCATCATGTAACCTAATATCAAAGAAAAAAAAATACATATTTAGATTTTTTCTTATATATATATATATATATATATATATCATATTTTCACCCAGTATTTTATTTTATGTAGGGCACAGGAGACAATTTAGTTTATATCAAAAGTGATGTCATGGTTCTGAGGAAAACACTAAAATTCACACCATGTTTTTATGGGTCTTTGAACACAAAGACATTGTCATTTTGAGACAGAGTTTCAGGCTTTTAGTTCTTATGTGGGGATGTATTTAAAGTGGCCAAAAACATTTGGCTATATAGTGTTTACATTATGTAAATAAATCCTTTGAAAATAAAAGTAAAGAGAAGAGCCGTATAAAATCTAATTTATAAAACCCCATAAAGATTTATGTTAAAAATTCTTTTCGGAATAGAAGCTGAGATCTGTGCAAATGGGCTCTGGGATAGGAAGCTTTAGTGCATTAATAGATAATATTCTATTTTCCAGCAAAAAGATTATAATTCAATTTAGCAAAGGCAGCTGCAACTCAGAAATGCAAGTCATTATATTGTCCTGTACACAATATAAAAACTGCATAAGAGCAAAGAATTCCATCCAGTGGCGGCTGGTCTACATTGGGCGCTGGGGCCAATAAAGGAAGCAGAGGTGCCCCCTGAAGCAAGAAAGCTACTTATTGGTCCATCAGGGCATACCGCTTGCAGCCCAAACCCTGTCACTTTGTTGTTTGCAAATCGATGTTTTTGTATTTTGGGCTTATTGGAATTGTGTAATGAAGGCATTCCTTTTAATGTTTTCTTTTTGCTATTGGTAGTAGACAACATTACCTCTAAATTATATTTTTATAAATAGTTAAATCATTTAAAAGATTACTTATACTACTTCTATCACCTACAACCCAAATTCATGAAAAGTTGAGAAGTGTTTCAAATTTTAATAAAATAAAACTGTTTTACATTTGCCCAGAAATACTTCCAGAAGCCACTGTTAGTAAACACAATCGGCATATGCCAACTAAAGTAATATTCTATGTGAAAAAGAAGCCATACGTAAACATGGTCCAGGAGCCCTGTCATGTACTGTCATGTCATTTAAAGTAGACTAGGTTAAAGTGGAAAAGTGTTCTATGGTTAAACAAAGACAAATTTGACATTCTTGTTGGAAATTTAGAGCCTCTGGGCTAAAAAAAAGGGAGACGTTTATCATGGTATTGCTAAAATATATTCAAAGGTTTTAGAGCAACATCTGCTTCCCTGCAGATGTCTCATTTTTAAGAAGACCTTAGCGAAAAATGCAAAACCACATAATGCAGCTATACCAAGAGTATGGCTTAATAGTAGAAGAGTCTGGGTGCTGATTTAACCTGCCTGCAGTCCAGATCTTTCACCCAAAGAGAATATTTGGGGCATCATTATACGAAAATGCGACCACAAACTCTTCAGTGACTGGAAACAAAACTTTAAAAAGACTTACACATGTCTTTAAACGATTTTAAAAAGAAGAAGATGCTGCACAATTGTAAACATGCCCTGTCCCAATCATTTGGGGACCTGTATCAGGCATCAAATATGAAATGAGCTAATTAGTGTAATAAAATTGTACAATTTCTCAGTTTATTCAATTTATGTTTAGTCACAACAAGAAGGCCCTGGGTTCGAATCCCGGGCACTGGGTCTTTCTGTGTGGAGTTTGCATGTTTTTCCCGCGCTTGCGTGGGTTTCCTCCGGGCACTCCGGTTTCCTCCCACAGTCCAAAAACATGTGCATTAGATTGATTGGTGACTCCAAATTGGCCATAGGAGTAAGTGTGAGTGCGTGTGGTTGTGCGCGTTTGGCCCTGCAATGGACTGGCGACCTGTCCATGGTGTGCCTCCCTGCCTCTCGCCGAATGTGCGCTGGGATAGTGACTCCAAGTACGGGAATAAGCGGGTATAGAAGATGAATGAATGAATATTTCAGCTAACAATAATGATTCATCATTACCATTGACTCTTCACAGTCCTGAATTATTAATAGTAAGATTTTTTGTTTGTTTATTTGTTTGCACCAGTGTTTAAAATTTGTAGCAAAATAAATAAAGTTAAAGTCTAATTTAGCAGACTAAATATATGATATAAACATTACGCTTTTATTCATCTTTTATAACCGCTTATACCAGAGCTAGTGGTCACAGGGGTCTACTGAAGCCTATCCCAGCGCACATAGGGCAAGAGGAAACCAGAGAACCTGGGGGAAACCCACGCAGGCTCTCATCATAAATTTTTGGTTCAGTGGGTGCCTTTTAATTTTAAGAAATAATTTTAAAGAATATAGAGTACATGGAAAAACATGCAAACTCCCACACAGAAAGACCCCGTACCCGGGAATAGAACCTAGGACAACTTCTTGTTGTGAATCGGCTGTGCTAATCACTACGCCACTGTGCTGCCTAAAAGACAGATTATTAATTAATTTTAATTCTAAAGACAGAATATGAAAGAGGTGTCATAATAATTTTGGGCAAATAGTGTATGTATCAGCTCTTTATTATAATACTGTGTGGCTAAGCATCATTAAGACATTAATACACTAAGACATTGAGTATCCAACACATTAAGTGTAAATAATGTATGTTTTTACCAATATCTGCTTCAAATAAAAGGTAAAAGGTATTTAAACAAGAATGTTATACATTTAGAAGGCATACCTGGCATGTTGCTTTTCAAGAAAGACATCCTTGATTTTTATCTCTTGCTGCAGCTTTACCACTTTGTAAGCAAGCTACAATAACAAAGAGAAGGCAAAACATTCATTCAAAATGTATTTACAAAAACAGAACCAATTGCCTTATTGCAGTATTTAAGCAGTAAGGTTCTGCTAACAGTTTATAACAAAAACTTGTATGCTCATGAACACAGATGGCAAATGTTTTCTCCCCACAACTCAAAAAAACCTACTTTGAATATTTATTCTGTGCTGTTTACTTTTAGCTTTAAGGCAAACAATATGATGCATTTAAAAACACAAATACTACATCTACATCTAAATCTAGGACATTCCAAGAAAATCAACTCTAGTGGCAGAATTGGCACTGCTCCCTACCTCACCGGTTGCTGACTTCAGGGAAGTCAAATCCTCAGATGAGAAAAACAATCTGTAAAATGAGAAAGCAAAGATATGATGTTTATTATGTTTGTTACAGTGTTATCAGTTTCAAGCTAAATGTATACTAGTCAACATTTGAAGTGGACCAAAAGAGCTTTTAGCAAACTAAACCAATACATGTGATTACTCTGTACAATCTACATCTAAGCTTTAGAAATTTTAAAATTATTTATACCATTTTTTTATGTGCCTTAATGCTTTATGGTACAAATCATGCAAGAATACAGTATTGCTCCATACTATCATTTGAATAATTGCACATGTGAGTGATCATGTTTATGATTTCAACAAATGATCCTTTATAAATAATCCTCATTATGTGCTACTGTAAAGGACAATGTCATTTGATGACACATTCAACATTGCCGGCAATTTGCAGAAGTCCCGAGCAACTTTTTGTTACATTTACAGCATTTGGCAGACGCCCTTATCCAGAGCCACTTACAACTAAGCAATCTGGGTTCAAGAGCCTAGCTCAGAAGCCCACAGTGGTGGCTTGATAGTGCTGGGATTTGAACACCAGTCTTTTTGGTATCGGTCCAACACTTTAACCACTAGGCCACCCCTTCCCACATACCTTCCCACTTTTATATCTTTTATATAACTGTGCAATTGGGGGTTAGGGCCTTGCTCAGTTATTTCTATTACATAACTAAGCAACTGAGGGCGTTGCTCAGGGTCCCACGGTGGTGGCATGGTGGTGCTGAGATTCGAACCCCAGTTTTTCTGGTATCAATTCACCACCTTGACCATCAAGCCACCCCTGTAGACCCACAGTATACTATTTGTTTACAGCCTAATATATAAAAGAGTAATTGTTATGTAGGAAGTGAATATTGTGGTAAGTGTATTAGGGGGTATAAGCTATTTATTGTCATACCGCTATTATACTAATTATGTTTGCTGGATAAATAAAATGTATTTATACAAATAATTACACCGTAATAGCTGTTTATTCTGCATGGTTCGGCTGCTTGACAACCTTCTGACAGTTATTAAACTTTCCTAGCTGCCAGCCAAATAAATGTGCGCTGGTCAGTAACAGCGGAAGCGGACGGGTTAATTAACAGGTTGTTACCTCGGAGGTGTGAAGAGGCTTTGAGTGATGAAGGCACGTTGCGTGAACCGATCCAGCAGGTTGACGTCTGGAACACAGTCAGAAAATGAACGTTTAAATTGCTTTCACGCCTCAGTAAACTTTCTACTCGCATTTCTGTCAACTATAGCGCCGCTTTTCGATCGCTAGGCTACCGTTAGTCTTACAGCAAACAAAACTTATCCCCTTGTTGCTTGATTAATCTGTCCATCTCTCATTCGTCTGAGATCCAAGTTCATTCACAAAACATCAAAACTAGAACGGACATGTTGACTAGTGAAAATATAGATAAAATTAGTTAGTAAAACACTTTACAACAACGGTTATAAGCTGCGATTTAATATTTAGATTGAATAATTTTAACACAGCCTACAAGATCGTATCACATCTTGGAAAGCGATCTTCTGAGCTTTATCGCGATATTTCAGTTGCCTGATGATGTGCCGTTTCCATGACTCGCAGTGTTTTGGGTCCGGGCTTAGCCTGGTTAAATCTCTTCCAGGATTCCTGCACTCCGTCGAGGCCATAGTTAAACAACACGCGGGGGTTTCATTCCAAACACATAAGCCATGATTGATTTCTACATTACTGGCCGAGATAAGCGATCGACGTGGAGTACTACAAACCGAATTTAGACTACAAATCTTACAGAAACTTGTTCGGTCGGTAGGCGAGAACGTCAGAGCGCCCGCGAGTTCACGCCTGCTCAGTCGGCCGGCGCCTTACACAAGCGGAAAATGCCCCAATTGGCTCCTCTCAAACGCCAAAACACAAACAAGGAAGTTGTCAGTTTCCCTTTTTATCTATAACAAAAATGTCTTAACAGTAAAAACATAACACCTTTACATTAACCGCAAAAATGATGGCGGAAACGAAACCCTTCGTGTTATTTGTTATGCTGAAAACCAAATTATTGTTTTTGTCCCAAAAATACCACCCAAGATGTAACTAACTGATTGTTTTATCCATGACCGCTTTGCAAAGAGAAAAAAGGGCCTTACACAGCCCCGATGAGATAAAAGAACCTAAGTACATAACATTAAATAACTGGATATAACTAACAAGTGGTTTTTTTTTTGTAATTTGTTACTTATTATTTAAAACGACATGAATCCCAGCTCCTAGTTAAACATTGACTTGTCAATAACTATTAGCGGTTTTACTTACATGTTAAAAATCAAGCTGGGTTGTGGTAATTCAAAGTAAAAATGATGAACCTTAAAATAAAATTCATTACCCTAAAATGCCCAAAGGAGTGTGTAATGGACTGGCAACCCGTCCAAAGAGTACCCCTGACTTTCACCCAATGTGCCCCTGTGACCCAAAGTTAGGGAATAAGCAGGTATAGAAGACGAATGAATGAATAAAAAGAGTAGTTTAATATAAAAAGTAGGTTATTTACAAGTTCTTTAACAATATAGTAAATAACAAAGCCAACGCTTCGATATAGATATACATGTGCAACAGTCCTTAAAACAGGAGATAGTAGGTAGTAGAATGAGTGACTGAGTGAGATCTAACACCAATGTGACAAACAAGACAAAAATTTCAACAGCAACAAACTTGTGAGAATTAATAACACTCTAGTATTTAACAAGTTATACTGTTTTTACTAAATTAAATAATGTACCGGCAAAATAAATGCATTAAGAAATAATTAAAGAGCTTCCTATAGTCCAAAACCCACACCATAGCCCATACACCGAGTTTCCCTTTCATTTTAGTCTATTTTTGGAGAAAGCAGGATTGTATAAAGGATTTCAAAAAAATATAAAATGAAAGATGATTTGGTTAAAAATGTTTTTCTTCAGACACAACATGCTTAACAAAAATACAATTACCAACCAAAAATGTAAACAAAAATAGTTGCTACTGGTGTGTAGCAAAAAAAAAAAATTAATCAGCCCAAAGCATAAATAATCTGTGCCAAACACTACTTCTTAACTAAAAACTAAAAATATAAAATACTGAATGTGGCTGACAATAATCAGAGAAAGAAAAAATATATTTTTCTGGGGGGGCAGAGTGTGTCAGAAAAAATGCTGCACATTTAAGGTCTGTGCTGAGACAAGTATGGCTAAAAACTTAATTTTAGTCAGACTTCTTTTCAGCCATGCGCAAGAGAAGCATTTCTGAATATCTCTCCAACAGGACCATAGCACGGTCATCCCTGAGCTGACGACCTGGAGAGTCTTCAGGAAGTTGAGGTACAGCAGAGATAATATTCTGGGGACAAAGAGAGTGAAGCTCCTGTAGAATTCCATCAAATGCCTCCTGTAGCATGATTTTCATCTGCATCTGCTGCTCTGACAATTCACTGACACCCTGCAACTATATGGAAGAAATAGGAGGGATTTAATAGAACAAGGAATTAATTAATTATATATATATTATTTGGCATGAATTGTAAATATACTCTATTAACTGTAAATGCTTATTTCGATGTTAAATCTAATCATACCAAATTGCACCAAAAAAAAAAAAACCTGTCCAGAGTGTACCCTTGCCCTATGTGCGCTGTGATAAGACTCCAGCAGACCCCTGTGACTATGAATTAAATGAATGAATAATTAACCATCTAATGGTTAAAAAAACATTGCTAAAAGATATTCTCCCTTACATGTGCATCTTAAGCATGTGAATCATCTCATCAACAGACCACAAAATGAACAAGAAGTAGGCAGATGGAGAAGTTACCTTGTGACTTCTTGTCATAGACATTGAATATATACAAACCAAGAAGAAAAAAAAACATTTACAGGGGCAGCCCATGTGTACAATTTAATTGGTTTTTAATTTCACTTAGACAAGAAAAATGAAATCAGAAATAGACGGCAGTCAGCTGTTAAGTTGAGAATATTAATTTACTTACATTGATATAAAAGCTGGCTGCTTTCTGCATGGTATGGTGAAGCACATTTATAGTCTCCTTACATGCTTGTAGATTTACAGTCTCATCTAAAAACAAAAGACGGGTATTAAAATAACCTGCATGTCTGTTAAGTTTGTATGTTTTAACAAACTGACATCTGAGAAGAAAAAAAATGCATCAGAAAGACAAGATACATTTTAAGAATTTTACCACCATCAGGTAATATATTCAGTAAATATGTTTTCAATAAAAATATTCAGTTCTAAACAATTATATATTTAAATGTCAAAGTATATATATATATACAAGTATATATTTAATGTCAAAAGATTTCATGCTTTATATTGTAAAAATGGTTAGCTAATTTGGGTGAAAGTTTTCATTCATAGTTTACATATAATGGAGTATACCAGATTAGGTATTTTTTTAAATTTATTTTTATATTACACAGTCTGCTAATGGTAAATTTGCATAGTAGAAAAAAAACCATTAATATAAAGAACTCAGGTAATGGTAAAACTTTGAAATACCTGGGTCTACAGGGTTCGGCCCATTTAAAGTAGGCACTAGTATTTCGGATTTTACGGTGTTGCATTCGGCCACTGATTGTGTGTTTTCCACATTCTTTTCTGGTGCTTTTAAAATGCTAGATGATAGTCTGAGTGGCACTTTGGTCATCAGTTTCTCCTCAATGCACCCTTTTTGTGTTTGACTCTCTTTTTCTTGCAAATTCATCTTCGATTGACTACGAAGAGGATTCATAGGCTCTACCTGGTTTTGCAGAGCATCAAAGGGAGCAGGTGCAAATGAAGGCGGTAGGTCCAAGTGAAAAGTGGGACAGGAGCTGAGGTTACTCTGAGCAGAAGTAACTAGTGCTGGAATTGGTTGATTTTTCGTTGAAATGGGAGGCGGTTGAGGAGGATGGTTTTCTTTAATGTCATGACATAAATTAAGATCTTGATTGGGCAACACTGAATTCCGGAGCATCTCACACTCATGATTAATTCCTCGCTCTAGGCAAACGCCTTTCTCACACACAGATTTAGTCATCGCATTCGTAATATCCATGCCACTCTGATCAGAGGATTTAAAAGCATCTAATTTCATGTCATCTGGTTTAGGCAAAATGAAGTTATTGTCTTGGGAGAATAATGCTTTGTCTGTAATTTATAAAAAAAAATCTTTTAAAGCAAATGTGACAAAAAATGAACAAGTAAGTAAAAGCATAAGTATAAATGCAGCTGACAGACACCAACCAAATAGATAACATTATCTCCTCCAATATTAAACAATTAAAAGAATAATTCCATACAGGAGAATACTCAAAATATTAAAACTGGTTTATAAAAGGTGTCAGGAGATCGTTTTGCATAGTCAAATATTTATCAGAATTGTTTATTAAAGAATCGTTGTCCCCCCAAAAAACAAAAATGCGTATATAAATGACTCCCTGGTTGTTGTTCCAAAAGCTGAGGGCTCTTTTTCAGTATGTACACAAACATATTTTCAATAAAATCTAAGGGATTTACAGCCCTCTAATGAACAGCAATGTAACTACTACTTTAAAGCGCCAGAGAAGTTTTAAGATGATTGACAAAAGTAGCCCATGTGACATCAGTGGAATTTGGTGTGCAAAGAAAATACAAATAGACCTTTTCTTTTCTACGTGGACATTCAGAGGAATAGCATGACAGTTTTTTGGCAGGCCCTTAGCCCATGTGATGAATTTGTACACACATACATTGTCAAACCCCTTGTTTACAATCTGGGAAAGACATGCACTGTAGAAAAGCCATCAAAAACAACAACAACAGAAAAAAACAACAACGTGCAACTCCCCCATCAAAATCTTTGTTTACAAAGGTTTTTGTACAGCATGCATCTTTCTCAGAGTTTATGCCAGAAACAGGGTCTTTACGCCAGATCATAAAACTTTTATAAACATGCATCCACAAGGGCCAAAAAAACCTCTGCTTTGTACTATAATTGAGCGACTGATGTCAAAAGGACTACTCTTTTAATCATCTTTGTAATTTTCTGTGGCTTGAAGGTGGTAGTTACCGTGACGTCTATGCCCTCAGATTTGATTCAATTGAATTATTCCTTCTTGTTAAACAGAATGTGCGGAGAATCAAACCCGAGTCCTCTTTGCGCTAAGGCAACAGTTCTAACCATTAAGTCACCATGCCGCTACCTCGGATTTGATCAAAAATATGTTGAAGTTCTAAAGATAAAAGAATGCCTTTTGCTTTTGGAGCAACACCAGGGTAATTAATTTATGTCAAAGTTTTCATATTTGTGTGAACTATTGGTATTGAAATTACTGGAATTAAAACAAGTAACACGTTCTTACCACTCTTCTTTTGATCACATTCTATGTCAGTTAAACTGCAGGCTTCAAGAATTAGTTGCGAGTTGCCCTAGGAGAAAACAGATGAAAATTACAAGATAAAATTAACAATTTAAAGATAATTATTGACCACATGAAATATCTTTGGCCATTTAGCTTTATACCAGCAATGCAAAAATTGTGTTAGTGTATTAGACATATTTGCATTATGCAAAATCTTGCCCACAAAAATATTTTAGGAATACTCTTTTATTGTGACGTGTCTGATAAACTCATTTGGTTCACATTACACTTTAGGGTATAATACCGTTGTCTTTTCCAGCCTGCTATTGGAATCATTTGGAATACTAGGCAGGCAAAGTCCAGGTCTGCAAACACGACTGCTTCCTGAAACTGCACCACTGCAGAATTTAAAAACGCATTTATTCACAAAATATGAATTCAGCCTACATTTGAAGTACTAAATAGAAAAAACGTACATTCTAATTTTACACACCAGTCACTCACCGTATGCGGTTCTGGAAACGTGAGAGGAAACGGGTAGAAATGCTTAGACGAGGGTTAAGAAAGTTCTCATTAGAAGGCTGTAGAGTGCGCAAATCTGTGTTGAACTTTTCTGTAACATAGTTAGATTAAGCAGTTAAAAATGTATTTCTTCCATTTTCAGATTTAAATCTGAATTTGCAACTTACATTGGACATACATAGTTCACAAAATGCTATTCCAGGGCTATCTTGGACAAAATAGTCGTTTCAGTTGATTCATTTTAGTCTACATTTTAGTCGATTTATCCAATCAAGTGTAACAAAAAATAATAGTTAACCAGTTATGAAAAGCAGACACACCATTAGTTCCCAATGCTAAAGTGTCATAGTGCTGCCATAGTAGATTTGCAGGCTCTTCATCCTCTTCTTCCACTCCAGAACTTCCTATTGAGCTCGCCTGACTGAGCGAGTCAGTGTCCTCTAAAATGCACAAACATACAAGATTTAAGTTTACGGTTAGACAGTTAAGCAGATGCCTTTATCCAGAGAGACTTGCATTTATTTCCATTATACAACTGAGCAATTGGGGGTTAGGAGCCTTACTCAGGGGCCCACAATTCTGGTTAGTAGTCCAGTACCTTACTAAACTCCCAAATGCGTACAAAAATTAACAAATCCTTTAGGTAATAAATAATTTTATATATATATATATATATATATCTTTCTTTATTTTTTTTCAATAAATCTCAAGGCCCACATCATTATAAAAAACACTTATGATATATAACCTTAAAAAGGGAAAGAGATGTAGCCTAACAGTCCTTTAGCTTTAGTTTCAACTCGGACTATACTTACGGTCGTGGGCCTGGTCACTGTGCACCTGGTCACTCTCAGCTGAACAGGCACTGTCAGGACTCAGTTCTTCCGGATCAATATCTAGTGTCTTCACATCAAATTCTCTGCAATAATTGTACAAGAATTGTCATTAGAAGTAGTAACACAAATGTGGTGTAAAAGTGTAAACAGTAAACAAATGTTTGAATGTAGCAAACAGACAATTATTTAATGTGTCATTACATTGCACACATATCTGCAAAAGGAGAAAAAAGTAAATTATTTTCTTTCAGTACAGTACACTTACACTTCTCCTATGGTGGACAGAGCAGTGCTGTTGGCTGGGTATAGAGCATAGTCATTGCTCGCAGAGGAGCTTAGCCTTGGGCTAAAATACTGCAAATCTGTGTCTTGAAGCACAGAACTAAACTGCTCAGATGCCTAGAGTATACAATCGCACATGCACAAACTTATAATTTAGTATAGTTGTATAATTTTGCACTCACTCACTGAATGCAGACAAGATTACATAAAATTGCCAAATACGTTATGATTTGTTATAGAATTTCATAACATCTACACATTACAAACCCTTTCAATGTCCTCTTCCTCATCTATATCACCATCTTCTACTTCAACTAATAGACTATCTAGGCTCTGAGGATGAAAGTCCACTTGATTTCCCTCTTTATCTTCTACACAATCGTCCTCATGCTCCTCTGCTCGGGTTGGAGTGTCAGAGAGAGGTAGCTGTAGGCTCCTGGTCTCAAGTACAGAGCGAATAGCTGATAGATCAGCATGCACAGCCCAACGCCCTTGTGGTTGATACTGAGGGGCTCTCTGTAAAACCCCACTGCTGCTGCCAACTCCAGCCCCCTAAACAAATTATGACAATAAAAAGGATTAAAAAATATCCATTTTATTGAATTTCTTATTTCATCATTAGTATAATGAGCCTAATAATTGGCATTGATCACCTTCATGGGTTTTATTTTCACCCAGACAATAGCCATGGGTCAGTGTGTATTATATAGAAACAAACAAGCCCCTTTTTTATATGCTTTTTTTTTTTTTAATTATTGCCGGACAAGAAACTTACCAATCTGCGGGCCCACATAGGGAGTCGGCCATTGGTCTGTGGCATCATAATATCCAGACTTTCTAAAGTAAATATATGCACAATTGATTAATCAATACATTCTTTTTGAAGAGTTATATGTTATAGAAGGATTAGCCATATGCAAAAATAATTGATCAATCAAAACTGATAATCCTAATCCAAGCAGGATTTTAAGTTGAATAAGGTTATACATAGCAGAATACCAAATTCACTCACATCCTGAATTAGGATAGAATCCAGATATACTCACCCATAGAAATGTCTAAACGAGCTGGAGTCTTGGGATGGTCAGCATAATCATTCTCCTCCAACAAGCTGTTAGTTTCTTCTTCTTCTGGCTTAGACACCCTACCACGTGGTACTGCGATGTAAGTTTCTCTTCTGTATGTAAAAATTAAGAATACAATAGGTTTTAATAAATGTTTAAAACCTGAACAAAATTTAGGAAACAGTGCAAAGCATGAGACCTAAAATGGACCAGACTAAGCCCTTGGTCAGTCTTCATTGAGTCAAAGTTCCTAACTTCTAAAATGTACCTGATTGATTGTTGTTTACAGGTAACTCTGTTAAAGTTTCTCAGTCCTGCTTTCAGTTTCCTTTCTGCCAGTCTTTTTCGCATCGAGTTGGTCATTTGAGAGCAGAGTCGCCACACAAAAACACAACTAATAGAGACACAGCAGTGACCACAAAAAACAAATCTTACCACTGATATGGTGCATTCAATAAGACAATGCATCATAAAATTAATTCAACATGCACTTTTTTTCTTAAAATTCATGCAAATTTGCAAGATAGTGTATTTAGTTACAAATAAAATAAATGAACAAATAAATTCTTTATAAAATGTCTTTTTTTCTAAAAAGAAATATCACATATAACCAAGCCAAAAAAATCAGAAGAGATGAGATACACATACCTATCACCACAAACAGTAATTAGATGCCTGCAGTCTGGACTGAATTTTATACCGGTCACAATTTCTGTGAAAAATAAAATAAAAAGGTAAAACCAAAGCAAGTGTAATCAAATTGTACATATTTGATACTTGAATATTTTCAAGTATCAAATACTTTGATACTTGAATATTTAAAAATAAATCACCAGAATGCCCAAATAATGTTGCTACACACTCTCCAGTTTCATAATCATAAACACAGATGCTCTTGTCTGAGCAACTGGTAGCCAAGAACATTCCAGAAGGATCCAGCTGTACCTATAAATAGGAGTCAAAGTTATTATTATTATGTTAGTTGGATGGCATTATTATTAATTACTACTGCTAGTAACGATATAATAGAATTACAATAGTAAGCCATCTAGCAATTTACAATACTGATTAAAATGGGTTAACTAAAATGTGGGATAGGCTACACAAATACAACAAATTGCAGGATTGATTAATTACACATGTAAAAGAAATGTGATTATGATTACAATTACATATGTATAAGAAATGTGATTGACAAAGCTTTGTGGTAATGAATCATCATATTATGCCTACTCCATCAAGCACATGTCCTTTCACATACCTTCAACACTGGGCCATCATCAGTCATGGAACCTTTAAAGCATCTTTTCATCTTTCCACTCTTTACATTGTATACTCTGGTATTAAAAAAGAAAAAAAAACAAAAAACAATAATTTACAATTATAACAATAATTCAAAATTATCTATGCATAAGACACATCAACAGACAGAACCTGATGTTGCGATCTTGGCAGGCAATGGCAGCGTGTGCGAGTGTAGCATCCAAATCCATGTCATATAATGTACTTTTCTCCACCACATGATGTGATCTTGAAAATGCCAAGTTCTGAGAAGTCTGCAAAACAGTTAAAGCAAATAAATAAACATTTGTCCTGAGCATTATAGAACCAGTTTTAAAATGATTTGCTTGGCCTATTTACCTTTTCAGCAGAGAGGAAGTAAATGCTTTTGTCAGCACCACAGCTTACCATGGACACCTTGGTACCCACACCTACAACGAGAAAATAAATAAAATACACAAAAGAAACAAGTAAGCAGTGAATCACAGCTTGCAACATAAAGCATATCAAAATGTAGTTCTGTTCTCAAACTGACCTGAAAATTTTATGGCAGTCACAGATGCTGAATGATCATAAACAGTCTGCACAAGACTGTAGCTTTTGTCCATATTGAATAGATGTACAAGTCGATCACGACCAGCTGAAGCCAATAGATGTACACCTGGCAAACAAACAAAATAAACATTTTACCAATTATAAAATATTATAAAATAAATGTTTCATAATTTTATATTTTAACTACTAATTCAGCTTTAAATAACACTTAACTAATCTATTTATTTTAGAACACCATTTACTTTTTTTCGTTTGTTTTTTTTTAAA
This sequence comes from Sisor rabdophorus, assembly GCA_026260075.1. Classification (NCBI taxonomy): domain Eukaryota; kingdom Metazoa; phylum Chordata; class Actinopteri; order Siluriformes; family Sisoridae; genus Sisor; species Sisor rabdophorus. The sequence continues at coordinate 7,921,375 of JAOTQW010000039.1, read as the reverse complement.
TACATTAAGAAAAATTGGTTTTGTTGGTAAATATACAAGCCTGAATATATTTTTTTTCATAAATTGAGTACATATCAAATTTGGGCTAATTTGGGCAGATCCCGAGTATTATTAACTATTGTAACTGTTTCTTTCAGAAAATATAATTTGTCTGCAGTATAATAAACTTGGTTTGAATGCAATTATAAACTTACCAGTCTCTAAGGGAGAAAATGCCAGACATAAAATCTCAGAATCATGAGCCTCAATTTTCAGAAGTTCATCCATAAACTGAAGTCCATAGATCCTGAAAAAAGACAAGACTTAGACAAGCTCTGAAAATAGTGAATTTAAAGTCTTTAAAAAAGCAACGTTTGCAACTACTGTTGCCTCAAAGACTCAGACATACTCACCAGATGATACACATGGCTGAAATATTTACAAAGGCCTAAGCAAATGAAATAGCTACTTTTACAGATCTTACCGTAAGTTCCCACTTCGATCTCCAGCTGCAAGGTGCTGGCCATCAGGGCTGATTCCTAAGACTCTAATTCCAAACTTGCCATCTTGGTTAGCCTCTGCTTTATCTGGTGGGGACTTAAGGTGCCCAGTGTCATTATCCACATACACAATCTTGAACAAATCCTTTAACAAATGCACACACAGACGATAAGAATATATTATATTCTAGTTATAAATAACTTCACATAAGAACACAAAATACTTACCTGACTATAGAGTTTAGAGCTTTGGTAGAGGTTTTGATGAGTATCATTGCTCCAAAGCCGAATGGAGTTGTCAGATGAACAAGTAAGGAAGGAACCAGGCAACATAGCTGCAGCTGAATCTTCCAACTCTGGATAGGTCTGAAAAGCAAAGAAATGTACACTAGAAAGCAATGCCAATGATAACTGTTAATGAACAAAAAAGAAAATATAAAACTTGCATTGAAATTAAAATGAAATCGAATGTACATTAGTAAAAGATACCTCAACGCTCCAGACACAGGCACTGTGGTACAAGGAAGAGTAGACTTTCTTTACATTGTTGACATCATGCACATCCCAAACATACACACTGTGGTCATTATAAACACATGTTAGCTGGCCAGCCACAGAATCATGTGTGAGGGCCAAGGTATCCGGATACTCTGCATCTGGCCTATGCAAGAGAAAAATGTATCAATTACAGTTAATGTTCCACAATCTATATTTAAGAGAATGTAAAAGCGCTAAAATATTTTTAGTTTTTCAAATTGAGGTATCCAATTTATTTAACACTTTGCAGCACAAACAAGTTACTCTCAGCTTTAATAATTGTGAGTATATGTACATCAGGGACAGCTGTTATATAGCTTAAATTTCTGAATTTTAATCTGTATATTGTGAAAGAAGGCTCTTACCGAGGCTGCATGGCTTGAGAGACATCCACTCCCAGAAAGTGTGGCCGGTGCAGTGTGGTAATGTAATGCAGGTTCTGTGGGCTAAACACTCGCACTATGCCGTCTGCACAGCCACAAAAAATGAAAGTTTCACTTACAGACAGGCAGCATGCTGAAGATGTCTGCAAGACGAATGATAGACAGAAACATCAGGCATTTTAAAAAAGAACTGAACTCAACCAACATACGTCATATCTAAAATGTCTTTTGGGCAAAATGTTGAAATGTGTAGGATGAAACTTACTTTGAGGTCAACCCATAAATCTAGCTGCCGGTTGCTGTTAAACTGGCACAGCAGACCAGTACGGGTGATACAGTATGTGCTGCTCGACATAGTACCGCGACCACATGCCAAATCGCAGAATTCACTATTTTGATGTTCTCCTAGCAGCCCTGACCGTCCAATCAGTGGCACTGTACTGTTCACCTAGAAGCAAGCCAGTACGGTAGACAATTAAATGGCAAACATTCTTAACTTACATGTTAACACAGACCAGTGGTTATGGTTAGAGGCATATAAAATATACAAATATTCAATTTGTGAAATCAACTTTAAAAGTAAAATTATTTACACGTTTCTCCTTGGAGGCATCCAAATACCAGAACTTTACATGTCTGTTCCCTGCCGTGACAAAGTAGCTACTATCCTCAGAGAATGAGACTGACAGCACACGACTAGACACTTTATTGGAGGCAATGACAGTCCCCCTCTGTAAAAGAAAAAAAACATTAATTATTCATCTAAATCCTAAAAGTTGCATGTTGATGGAAACAATACGTACGTAAAAAAATAACTATTTCAATTATAAATATACATTTTAATAACCAGTAATTTCAAAATCTTTAGCAAGCATAACTACAATTTTCCACATACACTGTACACATAAAAAAATACAGTGACCAGGTGGACTAGTTGTAAAATAAAACCAAGAAAGACATGGCTTAAACTACCTTCCACTCCCAGACGCTGACAGTCCTGTCATGCTGAAATCCCACAGACACAATGTAGCTGCCATTAGTAGAAAAGGCAACACAGGCAACTCCATACTTATGGCACTGAACCTCTGCCACCTGAGAACGCTCTGCCACATCCCACACTCTGACACAGGGCATGTGTCCACTCTGCTTACAGAAAGAAAAGGGGAAAAGAACACGACAGAAAATAAGCAATGTGTTACGGTAGAGAAGTTGCTAAGCAAAGTAATCTACTAAAAATGCAGAGTGTTTGTAACTTAATTACAACACATGTATTTTAAACAACTAAAAAATGTACAGCAACTTACCTCTCCAGTGACCAAATATTTTCCATTTTGGGAGAATGCCAATGCACTGAATGTTTTTCTGTAAAATTGTAAAAGCCATGTGGTGGTCAGTGAAGATAAGTACATTTTAAACATTATAAAGAATTTTAAATGCCTACTAAAGAATGCTTTTGATAAACTGACTGACTAACTAACCAGAGTTAGTTAAATAGTTTGCTAACAAAATAGGCAGTTAAAAAGAATCCAAACCGTCGATACATTGTACAAAACGCTGAGTGATACAAAAAATAAACAAAAAAGAAGTAAATGTAAAATTTATAAAAAGAAAAATATAAATTTATCTTCTATAACCGCTTATTCCCCAACCTGGTGTCACAGGGTCTTCCTAGAGCCTACCCTAGCGTGCATAGGGCACAAAGCAGGGGGTAGACTTAGAAAAGGTCGCCAGCCCATCGCAGAGACCCCCCCCCCTCACACACACACAATTAACCTAATGTATCAAGTTTTTGAACTGTGGGAGGAAACGAAGTAAACCCATGCAAGCATAGTTGCATGTATATCTTTCAAATTAACGTTACTCTCATTTGTGACACACATACAATGCTGTCAGAGTCATTTTACAATACTTAGTATTACAGAAAAAGATATTTTTCAGAAATACACTGAAAACGGGAGGCACGGTGGCAAAAGTTTAAATTTTCTCCTCATGCTTGTGTGGGTTTCCTCCAGGTACTCCAGTTTTCTCCCACAGTCCAAAAACTACATTAGGTTGATTGATGATTCTAAATTGCCCTTGGGAGTGAATGTGAGTGCATGTGTGTGTGGCCCTGTGATGGACTGGCGACCTGTCCAGGGTGTACCCCTGCCTCTCGTCCTATCTGCGCTGGGATAGGCTCCAGCAGACCCCCATGACCCTGAAAAGTTCGGGAATAATACCCTGAATACCTATTTGCAGACCTGGATGTATTAAAGATGTGGGTTTGTTTGTTAGACTTTGGATTCAGGAGCACGATGACACATCTGAAACAAAACAATACAACTTTTAGTTAGTCTAATATTAGTTTTACTGTTTCACATTACATTTAAATAAATCAAAAAACCATGTCAGTTTTAATCTTTACCCTGCAGGATATGCAACGGTGCCTGTATTCAGGTCACAGGCCAAACCGCTGTTACCAATTGTGGTGATGCCTAGAACTTTCTCCAAAACAACCTGCAGGGAGAAACATATCCTTTCAGCAAAGAAACTTTAGGAGAGGCAATATTGAACAGGTAACAAGAGAATTTTTTTCTTCAAATTTACCTCATTAAAATAATAATCCCAATTCATATACTCCAATTTCAGGAATTTTAAGTCATGCAATATACAACTTGTTTAATTTTATCAGCTTTACTGGCATTTTTCTATAAAAGTTGATGCTCAGCTTACAAAGCTCATCTAAATTAGGTTGAAATAAAGTTGCTTTTTTTATAGGGCAATAGAAATCTGATTTGGGTTACGAGGTACGAGAATTAGGATTAAGGATTTGACATTTTGTGCACTGGTGACACCCAAAAAAAGTCTCCAGAGAAAATACCAAATAAGACAAAATTTACACCAAACTGTAAACCATTCCACCAATTCACACATGATTTAAATAAACCAACTGGTGAATCTGTTTTATTGATTCACTTACAGAAACAAATTTAGGGCTAAACAAAATCGGTTATACAATAAATTATTGTTTCAGCAGGGTTTGATTTTGGTAAAAAACAAAAAACAATGTACTAAAAATAGTGTGGCGTAATGGTTAGCACAGTCAGCTCCCAGTAAAGGTCCCTGGTTCAATTCCGGGTTCTTTCTGCACTTACGTGGGTTCCTCCGGGTACTCCGTTTTCCTCTCACAGTCCAAAACATGTACATTAGGTTAGATTGGTACATTGGGTTTCATTAGATTGGTGATTCTAACCTGCCCATAGGAGTGTGAGTGAGTAAGTATGTGGTAGTTCATCTATGTGTGGCCCTTCGATGGACTGGCGACCTGTCCAGGGTGTACCCCTGCCGTTCACTCTATGTGCGCTGGGATGTGCTCTAGCAGACCCAATGACCCAGAGTTAGAGAATAAGCAGGTATACAAGATGAATGAATGCATGAAGGACGCTGTGGTGGCATAGTGGTTAGCATGGTTGCCTCACAACAACAAGATCTGGGTTTGAATCCTGGGGATCTCGTTTCCTTGGGTACTCCAGTTTCCTCCCACAGTCCAAAAGCTTGTGCATAAGGTTCATTGGTGATTTTAAATTGCCCGTAGGAGTGAGTGTGTGCGTGGGTGTGTGGGTGTGTGCCCCTGCGATGGACTGGCCTATCCAGGGTGTACCCCCTGCCTTTCGCCCTATGTGCGCTAGGATAGGCTCCAGCAGACCCTCGTGACCCGAGTTTGGAAATAAGCTGGTATAGATGTATAGATGAATGAATAAAGAATGAATGAATTAATATAATGAAAATGGTCACTCTTTTCGAACGTTAGAGTTTGTTCTAAATACTGGCGTAGAAAAGTAACGGAAAGCGGGCGTAGTTAACGACTGTTAAACCGGACCGTTTGTTCTGTAAAGGCGGAACTATTTACAGCACCGAACTTATACTAACTAAAGCTTCTCCCCGTGTAAACAGGTGAACATACCCGAGCAGGGATGTCCCTCTTATGGCTTTGGCGACTGTTTCGTCGCGCGTTTGCTTGCACCCCGCCGCTGTTAGTTTTCTTTACTCGAGAAGTAAAAGAACTCAGATTATGTGCTCCAGAAACAGACGCTGCTTCCGCCATGCTGAATACACAAACAGCCAACCGAGGTTTTCTTCTCTTTGATGTTGTAAAAGCGCTTCAGAAGGATATAAAGTTTCACTGTAAGAAAAAAAACCGTTGAAAAAGCCGTAAAAAGAATCCGTATAAAATAACAAAACTCGTTCAACTTTTTCTTTAAGTTGTCAACCTGTTTAAAACATCAAAGTAAACCAAAATAAGTACGTAGTATCGCCTGACTGACACTTTAAACTACAAACAAACGCAGGAGGCTGAAAAAAAGCATCCCTGCAACATTTGATAGGGTGGAACAGAGTTTCAAACACGGGGTTTGTCCCAATCCAATTCAAATACGGTTAACTAAATCCCTTTCTTTGCCTTCCGGTTACAGAAAGGTCCACCCCTAATTCCCGAGTCAGAGTGTCTAGGGGAAGTGCTAATTGCGTTGATGGTTAATGCATTTCTTCTTTGCGTTCACTTTTACAAACCCAAGGAAACGTTATTTATCGCCGCCTAGCGGACTAGTAACCTCAGTTCCCCTATGTATTATTGTTAAACAGCAGACTGCGGGTCATAAGATCGTTTGTTTAATTTAATTCGTCCATTCATATTCATTCATATTCATCTTCTGTACCCGCTTATTAATTTAATTCGTCCATTCATATTCATTCATATTCATCGCCAGTCCATCGCA
>JAOTQW010000039.1:7888259-7905384 GCA_026260075.1 Sisor rabdophorus | reverse complement strand
CCGATCTCTGTGTGTGTAATTATTGTTTGTGTGTGTGATTATTATGTGTGTGTGTGTGTGTGTGTGTGTATAAGCATATATGTACGTCGCTCTGAATAAGAGCGTCTGCTAAATGTTGTAAATGTAAATAAATATATTTTTTTGTTTGTGTATCAATTTTTTTTGCGGGGGTTGGGGTTTAAGGCGTTCTTGAATCAAGGTCTACTGTAATAAATAATGTAATAAGGATACAGTTTTCATCACCACCCTTGTTTTTAGGTGGTCCTGGCATATTTAGTAAAACCAGGTGAGCATTTTGAGATTTGTTGACCAGAGCTTCATTCAGTTTCACTGCAGTGTGCATTCTTCTGACATTAGACTGGTTTCTATAAAAATAAAAACAAATATCAGTGTTTTCTTTGGTGCACACAACAACCAGGGCTTGTTTCCGACACTAATTATTGGCTTTGCATTCTAGCAAACTGAAATAACACACCTTGAAAACTAAACATTTACTTGATAGCCAAAAGTTTGTGGACACCTTACCAGCTCAACTAAGAGGCTCAAACCCTCCAACATAACAATGGCTCCCTGCAAAAGGCCATGAACTATTCGCATGCAAATGGTGGTTGCTAAATAAACAGCTGTGTTAAGCAGTTCTATGTGGAACTTGGCCAAGTTGTTGTTTAGAAAATTTTAGGTGGAATTTATTCCCTACAATAAAAATTTGTAAATCACCCGGCACAGGGCTCTGAGGACTTTTGTTCTAACAATGCAATAACTTGATTAAGTATATAACTAATTTAATACCAACATATGCCTGTTTGTGTACATGGATATAGGCTGGAAAGGGGGCATTAAGGGCTTTCAACTCGACATAGGGGCATTTGTATAAATCAGGTTTAGAACCACTGGTGTAGAAGCTATTGAATGTCCTGCACAGATCCTTTAATTTGAACTATAATTATAGAAGTAATAGTAAAACAATTGATAATAGCATGTAAAAAAAAACTCAACCATGGTTAGTGCCCAAATACATTTAGCTATACAAAGTATGAGTATTTACAAAATTAAATATAACTTACAAGTGCTCCCACTCGCTGGAAAGGATGGAACATGAAAAAAAAAGAAGTTTTAGGCATTGCATATTTATTGCATTAATTAAGTCTCTGCTTGCTGCTTCATGTTAGTGCTTACGGTCTCATGTTAAAGATGTCTCGTACACATGCGCTAGCCTCACGCTGTCGTTGCCTTTCAGCCACAAATTTCTCTTTAGTCCAAGTCATGTGGACTTGAGGAGATTCAGTACTGTTCCTTTCTTGTGGGCCACCCTGACATTTAGAATTCCTTTCATGAAACCTGTGAGCCTGTGGGATTAATTAATAAAATGGTTATGCTGTCTATAACATGCTGCAAAAAACCTTTTTTTCATTGCGATACCAATTTTTTTCCTACGTCTTAGGCATATAAAATTAAATACAAACCCTGGAAACTAAATTCTGAAGCAAAAAACATTTTGACACATTCTGCAATCATATTTTTAGATCATATACGAAAACAAATTACAATTTTACTAAGCTTAGGGTGTCTGCTATATTATTACAATCTTTTATTTAAAATGAATAAATGAAAGAAAACTGGGAATACCTCATGTTCTATGTCTTCCATGCCAGGCACCTGTAAAGTGTTAGGAGACAGGCTGTTTGGGTGGTTTCTTCTTTTAATCGAGCTTCTGGATTCATCTGAAATGCTTTGAATCTGACAACAACCACACAACAAATACAAGCCAAACAGTGTCATTCTTTTAAATCTAAAATGAACAAAAATTCTTCTGACTATTCTTACAGACAGAAAATTCTGTAAATCAGGTTGATTTACCCGACACATTAAAAGGATTTGGCTGATAATCACATCAATTACAGATTTGCTATTACAACTTTCAAAACCTAAACAGTATGGAAAAGGCTTAGGGAATTTGCCAAACTGGTTAGTCGAATCAGGCTCTGAAGTTGGGTGAGAAAGGCCAGGGGGTGTGCAGGACAATAGAGTGAATCCATTTTAACCAGAACAGACCATGTCCCTAAAGGACCAAAACCCTGCAGACTTTATTTACAACCTTATACCAGTGAGGTGTTCTATAACTAGCCATACAGTTTGTCTGAAATTTCAATATAATCTTTATAACATTCCATAAGTATAATACATAATAGTGCCCCTCTGTTCTTACAGTGCAACTTGCCCTACAATAAAAAAAATCACAAAGTCCATCACAAAATGTGACTCACCGGTCTCTCCTTTTTCCGGGAGGAACCAACCTAGTAACTGAGGTATAATTAATAACAGTCAAGGGGAAAAAATTTACTAGGCATTTAAAAATCATAAGCTGCCTCTCCTATAGTTTAAGTTTTAAAATGTTACCTAAATCCCAGCGCACATAGGGTGAGAGGCAGGGGTACTTCCTGGACAAGTCGCCAGTCAATCGCAGGGCCACACATGGACAAACAACCACATGCACTCACATTCATTCTTATGGGCAATATAAAACCACTAATCAACCTAATGTACATGTTTTGGGATAGTTGGAGTAAACCAGCGGACAGAGTAGCATGCACGCAACAGGCAAACTCCGCAAAAAAGACCCTTGCACAGTAGTTTCATCTAACAGCATAATCCAACTGCCATTACCTCTCGTTCCCTCTCAGTTTTGGACAGCTGCATCTGCTTTAGCATTTGAGAACGCTGCTCCATCACTAAGGTCCTTTCATAAGTAAAGGCTGAGATGTCACTTTCATGCTGAATGTCAAAAACAATTTAAAGTATTAGGGAACAATTACATCAATAATCGCACCAAATGTAATCATGTTACTATGATGAACTATTTTTATTTAAAGTATAAATGAAACATGCTGCTCAAAAAAATATATTGCAGACTTTCTGTATTAACCTGTTTGTAAATAAACATGCTTAAATTAGTGTTAACTAATGTGTTAATTCATTCATCTTTTATACTCGCTTATTCCCTAAACCGGGGTCACAGGTATCTGCTGAAGCCTATCCCGTGTAATATGTTAAATAACCTTAAAATCCTAACATCTTTTTTTTTCAAACGTTAAAGTTATATAAATCATCTACTAATGCCTTACCATCTCTACCACTTCTACGTCAGCATTGAGGCGAAGCTGATACATAAACATCTGCAGATCTTTCTTCATCTGAATACTGTTGTCATCCAGCTGAGCCACAGTAAAGATGCGCATCTTACATTTTTTCCACACCTAAGTCAAGTAATAGTGTAAGTCGAGTGTAAGGCAATCATTGATTAAAACAGCCATAATCATTTTCCAACCTTGTACCTTATGCTGACGGAGCAGGAATGGAATCAGCATAAGCAGTCCTCCATCATGGACAATCCACCACACATCAATAGTGCCCTCAGCCAGACGCTCAGTGTTGCTTGGAAACAGGTCAATGTTCTTTGCAACAAGCAGAGCCTGATGTGCAGCAGTCGTTTCTCTCACTGTCTCTGTGTCAGGCAAGACATGATCAGTCAATTAAGTTTAAAATTAAATATGATTTTAAATTTTGAACGGTGTTACCATATCTTTATCACCCACCTATAAACATTCTGTAGCAAATCGTTAAAACGTTTTTAAAAGCAATTGTTTTAGCTGAAAATAGTCAAATTTACACACCAATAAAGTTTTTCCAGGAGGTTGTATCTTCAGCCTGTCTCCAGTTGCTGGGCCATGCCATCAAGACAGCATTGTGCTTCATTCCTCCCAAACCAGCTGATTGGATCAAGTTGGAGAAACCGTCTCTCAAGTTAGAGCAAACCACAACATGACAAAATCCCTTTACTTTCTCAGCAGACATAGATGCCTTGACATTCTGTTAAAATATATATATATTGCATTGAAGTTATATTGAAGTGACCAGGTGCATCAATTTTTTTTACAGGCAAATCTGCCTGTAACATGCTTAAAGTGTTTCTTGTACTTACAGTTTCGGCTTGTTTTGCCTCAACGCTTTTGGTCATATAGGTTCCTTTAAGCACTGAAGATGCAATAGTCAGCCCTTTGCCTGCCTTCAGCTGGGATGTGAAAGTAAGCAGTCGTGGATGCTTAACCACCAAATCAGAGTCAAGGTTTAATAACACCAACAGCTGTGGCCTAAAATTTAAAGCCAATATTTAAGAACATGAAAGTTAAAGGCATTAAATAATAGAAATATAGCTTTAAAAATGTCTGTCACTTATCTCCGTTATCACTTATACTCCTAATATTACTGATTACCGAATTACTAATCAAATTCTGTACTTCTTTAAATAATTAGCCTTCTGCCTGCTTTACATTTTGTCTAGCTATTTGCAATTAAACACTTGCACTTGTGTCTATCTTTGCACTCAGAATATGCTTGACTTCTGTACTTACCTCCAGTTCTTAGTATGGGGGGGTGCTTCTTCTAACTTTATAAGTGCATATCGTGCAGCATTTAAAGACAGCCCTCGGATTCCATCACCCCACTCCTTTTCAGCCCTATGATTTAGACAACAAATATAATGGACAAAATCTTTGGATTCTGTTATTGGTAATGTTTACTGAAAGAAAAGCAACTCACCCTCTGTATTCAATGTATTTATATATGCATCCTGCAATCAGCATGGCCACCAGGGCATAATACCATGATGAAACAAACATAAGAGTCAGACAAAGCAGCATGCCCAGGACTGAAAGACTCCTACAGGATTAGATGCAGATTGTGAATATTTATTTTATTGAGTAACAAAACAAATATCATTTTAAAAAACAATGAATAAAAATCCTATAATACATTTGAAATTTGCTTATCCTTAGCGCCTTACTTTATTTTTTTTATACCACTAAACAATCTGGGATTACAGGCCTTGCTCACGGTGGTGCTGGGACTCAAACCCTGGCCTTTCTATAAACAGTTCAACATCACTAAGCCAGCCTCTCTCTATTAATCACTTTAAATAATTTATCCTACAAGTACAATTGTCATTTAAGTTATTAAATATGAGAATGAATAGTTACATAACAGCATTTTATCTTAAAAAGGGGCTGAAAGTTATACATGTGCAAGTGTACAATTGCCCCAAATTCTTTCCTGAAACTTACCAATGATAGAATTTAAATCTTGGTCTCCAGTTTGGGGTGCGTAGGAGTGTCTGCACAGCACAGGCTAAGTTTACAAAGAGGTAGCACATCAAGAAAAACCTACAACCCAAAAAGCAAAATACATCACCAGTCCAATCGCAGGAAAACAACCATACGCACTCACATTTACTCCTATGGGCAATTTAGAATCACCAATCAACCTAATGCATGTTGTTTGGACTGTGGGTGAAAACTAGAGTACCAGAGTAAACCCACACAAGCTCAAAACAGAAAAAAACTCTGCAAAGAAAGAGCCAGGGGCTCAAATCCACGACCTTCTTGCTGTTTTTTTTGAGGTTGGCCATTACTATTGCATATTCAAACGTTTTTACCATATCAGTAAAGCAGGTGTTAAATTCATTTGATAAAAAAAGAAGAGGGTAGTGAAAAGCTCAGGTACACACTACACTGTACTTACATAGACAGAATGGGAGCAACTGCATCCACAGAAGCTATAAGAATCCCAATTTCACAGATTCCTACAGTTAGCAGCAGTGCCCAGGTTGGCTCACCATTGGATTTACCATGACCAAATACCTACATTAAGAGAGGGAGAAAGTTATTTGTTATGATTAATACTGTATGTGAATGATGTGAATATTTCTTTTTATTTATACACCAAGTTGCCATGTCTATAAATAATAATAATAATAATAAGTAAAAGCAACACATAACCCTTAATGACTTAACATTTTGATGGCAACAAAAGTAGGTACACCCCTAAGGGGAAATATTCAAATTGGGTCCAAAATCTCTTTTGTGTGGCCACTATTATTTTCTAGCACTACCCTAACACTCTTGGACATAGAGTTTACCAAAGCATTACAGGTTGCTACTGGAATGCTCTTCCACTCCTCCATGACGACATTACAAAACTGGTGAATGTTGGAGACCTTGCCCTCCTCCACCTTCCGTTTGAGGATGCCCAACAGATGCTCAATAAGGTTTAGGTTTGAAAAAATGCTTGTGGTCGTCCTGGAGGTGTATTTGGGATCATTTTTATTTGGGTTCATATTAAAATGCTGCCTTGAGTTTCATGACAACAGAGAGGGAAAAAATTGACCCAATTTGGACATTTCCCCTTAAAGGGTGTACTCCTTTTTGTTGCTAGGGTTTAAAAATGAATAGCTGTGTGTTGAGGTTTTTTAATAGGGCAGCAAATTTACACTGTTACACAAGCCGAGTTTCATTTCTTTAGTGTTTAAAAAATTCAATAATACATATTTAAAAGAAATGTAAGGAGTGTACTTTCATTGTGGACATATTTGGTTACACATTACAGTTTTCATAATATATCTATATATTTTATTTAATCCCAAGGTTTGAAGAGCTTTGGCATTTGATTTATAGGCCAATTAACCAACCCTATGTTCAAAGAATAAAGGTCACCTGTAGAAAAGGAATGATTCCATCATGTGCAATGGCATGCAGAAGCCTAGGGGCACCAGTGAGACTCTGTAATCCAGCACCACAGCAAGAAAAAAAAGAGCCAATCACAATCACCCATGGTGAAGGCCAAGCAAGAGTGCCTATTACTGGGCTTCCTTTTACAGAGAGCCCAAACCTGTTTAGAAAAGACAGAATTGTTTTTTATGATATAATTTCAAATAGTTAATTGACTATCTTTATCTTCTCCTAATAGGATTTCCTTATGTATCTAAAACAACATTTTGATAACCAAATAGTAATCGCTAACCAAACAATACTTACTTATCTCTCAATAACACTCCCTCCATGCAGGCCCCAAATAACACTACACAAGAAATATCTAAACTCTGCAATTAAGGCATTTAAAAGTTTTTTATATTATTTGTGTCCAATGAGCCCTTTTAATTTAGACCATGAAGTCTGATTTCATAGGTTATTTGATTTTTACAGAAGGATACAGATGACAGAAGTGGTGATAATGGCCATAATGGTGCCAATTGGAATAGATCTCTGTGCATCCCTCAGATCTCCAGATCGGTTTGATCCTGCCATTATACCTGAAAATAAAGGACAGTGTTTATTATTAAGTAAATCATAAGATTTGGTATCTATATAGGTTTAATCTTATTCTAATGTTAATCTTAAACAGCATGTTTGAAAAGTTAATTATGAAACACAACTAACATGTCTTATCAAAAACCTAGCAAACATAATTCATATAATGATGCTTATTTTAGGAGAGTAGCTGGTAAAACATAACATATTAGGTCATTTTAAATCTTGATTAAACATTTTACACACACAGTTATATAATTATTTATATGCACCTCTGATGTCTCACCAGTGACTGAAGGAAAGTAGATCCCCACCATCATTGTGAAGAAAGTGGTAATGTCATTGTAGATATATGGCAAGTTTTCTTCTATATTTATTGACATTCTTTGATATTCTCTGATATTCTCTGATGGAGATTGCATCTGGTTCTTATTTTCCAATAGCATCCCACTAAATCCATAAGCTCCCCATAAATTATCTGTAATGTAAAATTAAAAAACTGTGTAAAATAATAACCGGAAAGTGATACATATAATAAAAGAAATAAAAAAAAAAAAGAAATTATTCATAATAAACCATCACCTTTTATAACCCCACTTAACAGGCCCGGAATGCCTGTAATCTCTGTTAAATTATTTTGGCTGAAGTATTCATCACATGTTGCATTGAGAAAAGATGAATTACAGAATAGCTTCCACAGGTCTGTTGAATAAGTTATGTTGTTGATCACTTCCGTCTTCATGCATTTGTCAAATTCAAGATTTTTTAATGATCTGTTACCCAGCAGACAGATTCTAATGACAGTACAACAGTTCATTAATATTTAAAATATATAAAAGTGCACAAATATACACAGTTCAGAATGCATGTTTGGAATGGAAGTTTACAGATTAGAGGAAATATAATTAAGAATGACTTTTACTTGTAATATCTCATTTATTATTTATACCTGCATATTTCCTAGCTCGGGGTCAAATTAATGTAATTCCATTAGGTGATATACAAACATACACAAGCTCAAAAAAAGTATTGGATACTTACTGAAAATCTGGAGGATTTATGACAGTCCTGATTACTCCAGCATAGATGGCCATGATAGAAAGAATCACACAGGAAAGAAAGACCAGTGCCAGCTTATTCACATACCTCACCCCAACAAACACCACTAGAGCCATGAGGGCCAAGCAGCATGTTCCATAAACTCGCATGTTATTTAGCTGGTCCTTAAAAAAAGCCCCATTTGGCACTATGTACATCTATACATGAGAAATGAGAAGATGAAACTATAACACATGTAGTTTCCAAATGTCTCTTTATGAAAGTACAATACTACTATGCAAGTTAAGCACGTAATCACTTGTTTTATAATTTTATTTTATCTATATCTAAATAATAAGGTGTTTTTATTAAGAGCAACATTTTACGTTTTTTGTTAAACAATAAATAAACAGATGGGAAAATTGAAGCAGTTGCTGATATCTAGACCTTAGAAATGGCTAGACTGCTACGCTAAAAGGATATCCCACAAACCAACTATAAATAAAAAAACTAATTTTAACGAATACACCACTATATTTTTACAAATAAAAACTATAAACTAAGTCTAGTTGACTTAAATAATTCAAATAAAAAGGTCACAAACCCTTTTTACTACTACATATTTTACTGAGATTGCACTTTTGTCATAAGTCTGGTATGCATTTTATTTATTATAAAGTAACTTGAAATGTTTTTTAATAAATGATGCATAAACATGCCTACAAAACTAGACCTGGACTGGACCAACCATGAATATACTACTTACATTCACATAATTGAAACCAAGGAAAAGGGCTTAACAAAATAATTGTAGCATTTAATTAATTTCAAAATAGTAATGAAAATTTTAAAGACTGAAAGATTAGTATAGAACAAATTTGTCAACACACACAAATATGTAAAGTAGTACACACCAACAGGATTTCTATAGTGCCCAATATGTACATAGACCCAGCAAAGGTTGTACCGAGGTAAAAGCATAAACCGACTGCACCTCCAAACTCTGGACCCAGTGACCTGGAGATCATGTAATATGAGCCACCAGCTGAAACAGAAACAGGATCCCCAGGAAATCTACCATATATTTTCAGAAACTCTAAATGAGAATTAAAATCAGTAAATGAAAATAAATGTCCCACCTGGCACCATTCCATTAGTTGCAATGGCACTCATAGATATTGCAGTTAATAAAGTCTGTAATGCAAATTGTTTAAAAATTGACTAATTAAATCAAAAGTTTTCTTTGAAAACTTGGACATTTAGCTTCCACATTAATGAAGGTGCACTTGATGTAGGTTCTAGTTTTAGTACTTACACAGACACAGCACATAAATACAATGGCAAAGGAGCCTAAAATTCCAGCTGTGCCTACAATCCATGTGAGACGCAAAAACAAAATCACACCCAGGATGTTCTGCACACAGGGCAAAAAGACACCAATAAATGTGCCCATCAAAGGACCCTGAAAAAACAAACACAGGAAAACCGATTTCAAACTTCTGAGGAAGGGCCATATGGGCAACATCAAGTAGGTCATGCTTTTGTCAAATATTCTGTAGTCCGATACAATGACAACTTAAAGTGTTAATAAAGACATTTGTGAATGTTTATTATCCTTATATAATTGTTAAATGCTTTACAAAATGTTTTATGGTCACCTACTATTTAAAAAAAAATAAAATAAAATTTATAATCCTACTTTTAATGTAGATTTTTAGTGAAACATATTCAACATGTTATGACTCAGGTACTATGAGACTAACCCTGACAGCAACCCTCTTAATTCCATCCTCACTCTCAGCTTTCTCATGATCCACAACTCCTTGAGTCAGGTTAGTATAATTGGCCAGTTTGTTGAGAAGTGACGACACCATTGGGGCACTGTCCATTTCTTCCTGCATATAACAGAAAAAGATATTATCAAATTGAAAATTTTTTTATATATTTGGTACCTACAGCAGTTTGTATAAAAATATTGTTAATTTGTGCAGTTATTTGGGAGCTGTGTCATTAGTAAGTCCCTTTTATGTTATGTTTGTAGGGCATTTATAATTAATTTAACTGTACCTCAAATAGCGCCATGTTTTTCCCATCACAGCTTCTTTCATAGTCAGAAACTGTAAGGAAAGCATTATCCTCTCCAGGGCTTTCTTCACCTGTAAGTAACAGATGCTGTATTTACACACTGACAAAAAAGAATAAAATTACAAAACTACAAGATGTTTATCTTGTGGCATGACAAACTCAAAAAGGTTCCACACTGTTTAGTGTCACTGAAGTTCAAAATTTTCGTACATGTTTTTTCCCCATTTGTTATGCAAAAAAATCATAAAAAATTATCATTTTATTTACTCAGTGACTCAGTTTAATCCTTTGGGCAATATAAACCCACAAATTTTTCTGCTAAATTAAAGGTGTAGTAGGTAATCTTGGACTGAATGCCGACAGCACTAAAACCGTATGTGCAAGTCGCTGTCCAAAGCCAGCCGAATGTATGAATGCACGAACATGACTAGGCAACCAGACTAGGCAACCAGAGACAACAATACTACAATAAATCATGCAATGTTCACCTGTAAAAAAAAATTATAAAACAGTTAGTAACAGGGCTGAATAACAAACATAAAAAAATAAACACTGCTGCTGGTTTGTAAAAATACAAAAACTTTGCGTTACTATTAACGCACACCAAATTCATAGCACATCTACTTGTGCAAAAAAGATGGCATCATCTTTCAGACCCTTTGACTCCTGTAGTAAACTTCTGAGTATAAACACAACACTAATATTAATTCTTGTTTTTGGTCCTGTTTTTGTATGTGAACACAATGATGACATTTCCTGTCTGCATTGTGCACAGAGGTATGCATATACATGTGTGGACAGGCAGGACCAAACATTTCTTTTGGACAGACATTTCCTGATCCGACAACTTCCAAAGAATATATAAATACATCTAAATGCATTTAGACCTCTTTCATTTAATGATTTCTATCCGTATGTGGAGAGACTTTTTACCAGTAAAGCAAAAAGATGTTTTTTTGAAGGCCTATTCACCTATTGTACTTTTAAATACATTAATGAGAAAAGTCATAATTTAACATATATTTTATTTAAAATGTAGTATTTTCTAATTTACTGTAAACCTTAAAATGTATTTTAAAACATGACAGCTATAGTCTTCAAGTATAACAAAATTAAATTATGTAGCGAATAAATATAACACTTTTACAACAACTTTTTCTGCTGATGGAAAAAGATTAGTATGGGGATAGGTGTATGTGCTGAATATGAAAAAATGTGTGGTAAATGACAAATCTTGGTTGGACCTTGCTCGCACCCAACAGGGACCGACATTTTACATTGTAGTTACATATTTATATTTTAACCACACAAAATAATGGTCTGATAAGAGGCTACAATACAACTAGGTTAAAAATAGCATTTTTGTTTTCATCTTTTTAAGTTCAATGTAAAAGGCCTGACTATCTAGACATATTTTGTCATAAAATCTTAGTCTACAGAGTATCAATATGTTTAATGAATTAATACTTACTTTAGCATAGCTCCTGTGAATAAAACGTCAGTTTTTGGCATTTGTACACAGATTAGCATTAAACCTGTTTTACATCAAACCTTCTCCAGGTTAATTGACACCGGTGTCATGGTGGTGATGAGGGTGTTGGTATGTATTGTGTTTTTTCTTTCCATTAGTTTTTAAATGCCTTCACACATTTTACTTTTACTTTCAACTGAGCGGCAATTCAACAACAAAAAAAAACTTACATTAAGCACCAGACTATTTTTTAACATAATTAATATTTCATGTGGGGCAGCAGGGTGACGAAGTGGTAAACACGGTCGCCTCACAACAAGAAGGTCCTGGCACAGGGTCTATCTGTTTGCATGTTTCTGCATGGGTTTCCTCCAGGTACACCGGTTTCCTCCCACAGTCCAAAAAACATGTACATTAGGTTGATTGGTGATTCTAATGTGCCCATAGGAGTAAGTGCGAGTGTGTGTGGCCCTGCGATAGACTGGCAACCTGTCCAGGGTATACCCCTGCCTTTTGCCCTTTGTGCGCTGGGATAGGCTTCTGCAGACCTCCGTGACCCTGGAAAGTTCGGGAATAAGCGGCTATAGAAGATGAATGAATAAATGAATGGATACATATAGAATTATTTGTTTCGATTAAGTAATGTATATGGGTTTTAATCATATTATGTAATCAAGCTTCAATATATACATGTCCATATTGTGTTTTTTTCTGTGTTTTCAGCTGGCTAGTGTGGAATACTGTGGCTCCTTCCCAAAATTGCATACTACTTAAACGTATTTTATTTAAAAAAGTACTTCTCCACTAAGAAAAGTATGTTCTATATAGTATAGTTAAGTGTAGAATGAATCAAATTTGCACATCCGCCATGCTGTTATTGTCAAGTGGCATAAGACCTCAAATTGGTGTAAAATTACTGAAATTTTGATCCTGAGGAACTAAGGCTGTGAAGTATATTAAGTATTGGACTTTTTTTAAAACATAATGAATCTCATGTGATGAAAGTAAAATTCGAATCCTGCTGCTGATCTGTGAATATATATGACTGCCGCATGTTGGCATGTAGTGCGAGTACGACGAAGGAGGTTGCTAAGAAGGGGAAAAAGACATAACCGCAGCTGCAGTTTAACACTAATACCATTGTTAACACAGACCATCATATCAAGCTTATAAGGGAACAATTTTAAATAAAGTAATTCTGCCTATGACCAGTTGGCCCTTCTGCAGGTTCATAGGATATGTATACGTCAAAGTCTGGGCAGAAGAAGTAGTAAATACTTTAGACAAACGAATTGTCTCGTGTACACAGTTTAGCCTACTATATATATTATGAAGGCATCTAAATTTTGACAGAGCCTTTGTCCAGCTCAGCCTCTGACTTTTCAGCCAACTTAGGTGGAACCACAAGGTTGGTTTATAGACTATTGTGAGTGAAATTGTTAGGAAATGACTGGCTCCCGAAAAACTCAAACCAGTACAAACAGCCATATAGAACAGTTAAAGTCAGCGAAATCAGGCACTGTACTGCTGTTAGATGATAAAAGATGTGCATAAATGAACATACATTCACGTGTTCTTGGTAACGTGGATAGGATATTTCTATATAAATGTGGAATCAGATTATTATTATCATGAATAACTATAAAATCATTAGCTCTGGACTGCACCCTGCATTACTGAATATGTTGTACTTTTGCACATTTTTTCTGGTGCAATCTTCCCTTGGAATGAAAAATTGCAGGCAGGCAGGAAATTCAATTTTCTGTAATTTACAACTAAGTATGTGCACAAATAACCAACACTGGAACACAGAATCTTTCAGAAAGCAATAACAAGCCTTGACCACTGCTAAACCCTTACATGTCAGGGGGAGGTGGTAAATCAGCAGTTAGGCTGAATTAAAAAAAAAACAAAAAAAAAACAGTTACCGGTGGCTCCTAGGGAAGGTCTTAAAACTTTAGATTTTATGGAGTATGGATAGCAAATGTATATGTGATGGTATACTGTCAATGATTGGCAGTAGTAATAAAACAATGACTGGGGTGGTTAAGGTGCTGGACTGCTAAATGGAAGATCAGGGATAACAAGTTACCCCAACAAGGAACACCAAGTTACAATTGTTGGGCCCATGAACAAAGCCTTAACCCCCAACTGCTCAGTGTTATTTAGGAGTTAAGAGTTAAATGCAAGTCACTCTGGACATCTGGCAAATGTAAACGTATCCATCCATCTCTCCAACCATCCATCCACTGATAAAGCAAGGATGTCTTTATGCTTTGGTTAAAATACATT
This sequence comes from Sisor rabdophorus, assembly GCA_026260075.1. Classification (NCBI taxonomy): domain Eukaryota; kingdom Metazoa; phylum Chordata; class Actinopteri; order Siluriformes; family Sisoridae; genus Sisor; species Sisor rabdophorus. The sequence goes on along the minus strand of JAOTQW010000039.1, from coordinate 7,891,359 downwards.
TACAGTTTAATCAGACTTTCTCTTTTTGCTGGCTAAAGCACAGCACATATTTATGGCAGTATGTTGCTTAATCTTAATAGTTTGTACATTTTATCCAAATCACATTTATATCTTAGCAGACACACCTTATGCTCAAGACAATGTACAGTGAAAGAATGTTTACTGAAAGTTTCACCATCCACATTAAAGTTCTTCTCAGTTCGGGTGTATCGCCTACAGCTATTGTTTTCTGAAATGTTGGTACTGTTTGTTTAAGGCCACTTGACGGTTCACTGATTGCTTGTTGGATCCAGAACAATGATCCAAATGATCAACATTTTTTAAATGTTAAAAACTACTGGGTGTGCTCTATATAGGTTTCAACTTGTCCACTGGCAACAGGAAATTAACACATATTTTTTATTTGACACATCAGTTAAAGCCCTGAAAAACTGATAATAAAGGGTTTTCAGCATTAATCGTATTCACCATCAGCAAAAACACTAGGCACGTTTATAGTAATTACTGTATTTATAAAAACCTTTACATTATTCCAAGCCTATAATAAATGTCATAAAATGCACCTGTAATACTTTGTGCGTCATTTATCTGTGTTTGCATGGGTTTTTTTAGATCTTAATGAATACTGATTGCGACTGCTAAATAAAGAGTGAAAAAAACTGGCAAAACAAACAAAATATGTTTTATAAACCCATTAAACATCTTTTTTGATCAAAAAATATTTAGGTTAATAAATTATTATAAATGCCAGGAGTGTTTTTTTTTTAATAAAATAATGTTAATATAGTAGCTGCCATATAATTTAGTGCTGTATATAATTACATAATTACCTAAATAATCAGAGAAACGGCTGTACACACACACTATATATATATATATATATACACACATATATATATAGTGTGTGTGTGTGTATGTCGCATACATATATATATATACACACACACACACACACATATATACATATATACATAAGAGGATGAGTAGGGTTTTTTAGTCAAATATCTCACAAAGTAATGGAAGAGTTCAGACGTGTAATTAGAAAATAAACAGGGAAATTAAAGAGGGAAGTTCTATTTAAGAAGCACAAGGACACTGCGCATGTTTTTCTAAAACTTTAAGATAATGTAAAATAACAATATGGACAGAAATTAGTAAAAAAAAAAAATTATTACTAATGTCAACAGAACTCTTTATGCTGTGTTAACGTCCCTGTGCCATGTTTTGCGCAAAGGAGGCTGGTTTTTCTTACCTGGTGACGGTCTAAATAAAAGTTCTCGCCTCTCTTCATCTTGGATATTAGACTGGTAGTTGGAACTTGAAGCATTGGAATCGTCCACCGGCACCACTGTGAAGTTAGTGGGCATTTTGCTCTACTCCATGCGCTCCTTTTGCGAGTGAACTCCACTGTCTTTGTTTCTAACGCTTTCTTCCCTCGGCTCGCTCCCATACGCACAAACACACACCCATTCTCCTTCCTAGCTTTCGTCACAAAAACTTTTTAAGTTCTTACCCTCGCTCCTTCGCCACTTGGAATCACGTGATCTCTCCCAACCAATAAATAGTGCCTCTAAACTTCCCCCGTTTCTATCCATCGTGACCAAATGCCCCCTAGTGGTAGTGTATGCGTGTAGGTTCCAATGTAAAACTGTCTAGCCAACCAAAAACAAAATGACTGTAACTTTAGATGACCTTATTCCTTAGCCCGGGTGTGTAAATGTAACATTTAATCTATTTTCTAGTGGCTTTTTAGTAGACTTTGACAAATTTTTATATTTCTAAATATTGACCATCCCAGCACAGTGTAACTGTGTTGCATTTCCTGTATATAATAGTGGCATTCCTGTGAGGATTTAAGTTAGGTGGTGGCTTATGGTGTCTATAATAGTATGTAAGATGCAAGAACAAAAGCACATTTTTACAACTACCCCCACCCACATTCACCGCCTCTCTCTCTCTCTCTCTCTCTCTCTCTCTCACCCACACACACACACACACACACACACACACACACTTAAACAACCCAGCTGAAGTTGTACTAGTCAATCATTTTGCAGTCACACAGTGAGCTTTGTTTCTACAAACTCAGACTTGTCTTTCCATCATGTTCTAATCTAAGCAGAATGTGAATTATTTTGTATGAAAGTTTACATGGAAAAAAACGTTTCATATCTATTTGTGCAGTTACAATTTCTTCCTCTGCCCCTTGGTTCAAAGAGCGTCAGACATAACAATAAAAGCAGTCGTAAAAAAGTTTAATAAAATATAAAAGAGTAGTAAAGTATAAAGAATTTTTTTATACAGTATCTTTAGTTACATGTCGATTTTGATTATTTTTATGCCTATAAATATATATTCACAAAGATCCACATAGCTTTGTTAATGTTTTGTTACAAGAGAGCTGGTGAAATGCCTATTTAAGGGTTTGTGTTTTATTGTTTTATTATTTAAGGCATAGAATAATAACATTAAAATATAAGATTTTGTACTACAAAATACATGCTGGCAGCTGTAAAAACTGGTCTGGATATGAATCAATCATAAAGTATGTCTATGTTGTCGTTTTTTTATGTCTAAAATCAGTTTGAAAACCTTAAGTGAATTTGATGTACAGTTTAGGGGAGTATTAACGATTACTAAAATAAAATGCAATTACTGGTAATTATGAACATTTAAAGATTACATATTGGGTTACATATTACATGCATGTGCCTTCTGCTAATACCGTCTAATAAAGAGAGGTATGAATCTTTTTATTGGTTCTCTGGTTTGAATTTGCTGCGCACCATGTCTGACAATAACATTAATTCATGCCATTTTTTCCGGCTACTACACTCTAAGAGTAAGATTAATCATGCCTGGTATAAATGTTTTAAACCGATTTAGGTGCAAATTTATTTATTAGTTTCCTTTCACTGTTCAAAAATATGTACAATACGTTGACTGGTGATTCTAAGTTGCACATAGAAGTGTGTTTGGTTGTTCTTGTGCACCTCAACAACATCTAGTAAAAATCCTGGTCAAACGAGTATTATTTTCCGGTCAATGTCCGAGAATCAGACACAGTCTCAGTATTTAAGTCTAGATTAAAAACCTATTT
>JAOTQW010000039.1:7845611-7864844 GCA_026260075.1 Sisor rabdophorus | reverse complement strand
TAGCTCCCACCACCACGCTTGTCTTTGTACTCACCTGGTTTCCGTTACACACACACACACACACACATATATAAAGCACGATCTAAAATTCGATGGATGGGATATGATTGTAAAGTAGGATGTGATTATGGATTATTAACATTCAATCAACCAATTATAACCATCAGATGTCATCAGAATTTCAGCCAAACCCACCTTTATATATATATATATATATATATATATATACACACACACACATATATATACAGCACAATCTAAAATTCGATGGATGGGATATGATTGTAAAGTAGAATGTGATTATGGATTATTAACATTCAATCAACCAATTATAACCATCTGATGTCATCAGAATTTCAGCCAAACCCACCTCAATCCATTTTAAAATCTTTCACCTCCTTGAAAAAAACATAATACATTTCATTCATAACATGCTGTACTAAATAATTGCATACAACATAGATGTGTTTGCAGTTAAATATCTTTGCAGTTAAATTTTCCTTCTAGTCCTAAAAATTATTTTAAGACTGCTGGCCTATTTCGGTTGTGTAGGTTTACTGTTTCAAAATATTTTACGTTTTGCTGTTCATTAGTGCTTGTTTGTGATTCACTTTTTAAATTTATCAAAGTATTTTTTTGTTCATTAGTATCAATATAGTCTAATCTCACTAATGTTGTTTCAGGACTATTATATTATTAATTATTTTAATATAGTTTTTGTCTAATTTCATATCGTGATTCACTGTTAATACATTGTCAGCAAATTGTCTTAGACAATAAACTTTTAAGAATTTATTCAGGCACAGTTTTTCTTATTGTGTAGACCAAGAAGGGAAAGAAAAAAATGGATTGACTTGGCTTTGATGGGCACATGCTGATGACTTAAGATGGATTGATTGAAATGTTGGTTTTGGATCAACAAGAAATATAAATCCAAGATTAGCTGATAAGCAAAATTAAAAACACCCTGAAATTTAAGCAACAGTTCTTTTATGGATAATAACCGAGAGAGTTTGTGGATATTTTTTTACTGTAAAATCACCAGATAAACTCCATTGAGGAAAGCTGTCTCATTATGTTGTGTTGCATGTTGATTTTACCACCATTGTTTTACTATTTTCATCCGTATTATTTTATAAGTAAATTTTCTTTTTAAACAGCACACAATGAAATACACAATAAAACTGATTTTGTTAAACCAAGCAAATGATTATGATTCTAATTTGTGTACTACATATGCCATCATAATAAAACCCATAAAATCTGCAAAAATGATTTTAAAAATGTAAAGCATAAGAAAACTATGGTGCCGAATTAAATCATTTGTGATATTAGTGATACTCAACCCAGGCAAAATGTAAGATGAACCCAAAGGTGCAGAACCCAGTGGTGCCAAGTGGCAATCTTAAAAGCAAAACCTAACATGCGATTGCATGAACACTAGCGTAAACATAAACATGAACAGTCTTGGCAAAGTGGTACACAAGCATACAATCATCCACCAAGCCTTGATACACAAAGAGGCTAAAAATATGTACACACATGACTAACAATGAACAACTAAATAAACAAGACACACCTGAGAACAATGACAACACAAGGACATGGGAATCACATGACAAGAACACATGGGGAACAAAGATCACTAGACAAATCAGGTTACTACTATACCTTCATGAGGTTATTAAAGCATGAACAGATATATAAACATGAAACTTGAACATTAAATTTTGACGTCATACATAAAACATTAACAAAACCTTACATCAGCTATGCCAACTATAAGCATGTGTTGTTAAAATGATCCCAATTTTGCTGCAGTAAAGTTTACATTGAAGTATGTCACACAGGTGAGTTCACCCTTTACATTTCTTGTAAATATTTATTAGATACTTTTATGTGAAAACACTAAAGAATTGAAACTTTCTTAAAACTACAATGTAAAGTGGTAAATTTACAGCTTGTGTAACAGTGTAAATTTGCTGTCCCATTAAAAAATCAACACAGCCATTAATGTCTAAACCCCTGGCAACAAAAGTGAGTACACCACTAAAAGGGAAATATCCCAATTGGGTCCAATTTTTCTCCCGGTCTCAGGTTTGAATAGGGAGCAGGTATGTTAAATTTGGTGTCATTGCTTTCACTCTCTTATACTGGTCAGTAGAAGTTCAATGTGGCACCTCATGGCAAAGAACTCTGAGGATCTAAAAAAAAAAAAGAATTGTTGCTCTATATATGAAGATAGCATAGACTACAAAAAGATTGCCAAGACCAAGATTGCCAAGATTGCCTAAAACTGAGCTGCAGCACGATGGCCAAGACTATACAGCAATTAAACAGGCCAGGTTGAAATCAGAACAGGCCTTGCCATGCCTACCAAAGCAGTTGAGTGCAGGGAAAATAATGGTGGTAATACAAAATATTGACCAATTCTGAAATTTCCTGTTGGGGTGTACTTACTTTTGTTGCCAGGGGTTTAGACATTAATGGCTGTATTTCGAGTTTTTTTGATAGGACAGGATATTGACTCTCAGCTGTTTCCCTGCAAAATTGATATATGGTATAGTACTTCACATGAAAAACTTTTTTTTAAGTTCCAAATGTTTGATGATGCCATTTAACTTCTTTTGTTATGATGTTAGGGTCCTATGGTGAATACAGTATATTACTAATAGAAGATTCTTACTGGCCTTCTTTTTCACCTTGTGTATTGGTGATGTGTTTTTTTATTCCAACATTGTGCAAATTGTTTGTATGGTTAAAAAAAAGTAATAAGACACTACCTCTTCCTCTTAAAATTAAGAAGTATACTCCTGGACAGGTCAGGCCATGCCCAACTATTCACCCAACATGGGAGAACAAATTGCATCAGAAACTTTGGGTTACCAGAAAGATGCTGCAGAGGTTCTGCAAAAAGATGCCACATCAGATAAAGGATTCGATGAGGCAGTACTGCAGAAGAAAAAATGTGAAAATAGTGAAAGTCTCCTGGATATTCTTAGATCTCCTGAAAAAATTCAGTCAAAAAGCACTAACCAAGAAGACTTTTTACCCACTGGTAATGGCGAGAACTGGAAAAGTGAAATTCGAGAGTGGGGTGGTGGACGGATCCAGGCAAAGAAAAGTAAAAGCAGAATGAAGCTTCCTGACGAGTGGGCCAGTTTACCAGATACAGGTAGCCACTCTCTTCCTCCTGACTCAAATACTGCAAAGGACATAGACATGGAAATGTTTATTTCCTACATGCATGTGGCCAGACACCCTTCTAGTAATTTTATTAAACAAAATAAGCGAATTAAATTCTTTCACAACTACACTTCAGTCACCCCACCAGCAACAATGACAAATACAAAACCATGATCTTTTCTAGAGAAGCCTCACCTCAGAAAGCTACCTCTGGCTTTAAATCTACCACACAGACTAACTCCAGCACACATGCAGACACCAAAGCCTTTCAGAACAATTCATCTGTGTGATTCCTTCCTGTCCGACACTTTAAACATTGTAATAAACCGATCTTGCAGACAATGCTTTCCTTACTTCTCAAACAAAACCAACACTATCAAAGTAGATGTGCAAGGTTGGTGAAGAATATCTGAAGATGATTTTCTTAGAGCATGACTCTATGAAGTGAGCTCTCTTCTGATTAACAGCAGCTAATTGCATTTATTATGCATATTACATATTTACACTTTAATTACTATTACTAAATATTTACATATTTAATTCCTGTTCATAGAAGTTTTTTTATGATAAATTACAACACAACTTCAGTCATAAATTAACCCCGGAAACTTGCAGAAACGGCTCCAGACATTCCTATATTGCTTATTCTTATACCTGCACACATTTCTATTGGTTTAGACTAATTAGATAAGTTTAAGCGCTCCAAAAACACCACATTAGCCTTGTAAAAGTTGTATTATTTAAAAAATTTAGCCTTGAAAGTTTCTCTGTAGTGATTTAACACTAAAGTTATTGTTAAGACTCGAGACTTGCCTTTCCCCTCACTAGTCATAAGCATCCCGCCACTGACCTGCTTGTGCTGATTCTCTAAACTAATCCTGTCTAAAGCTCTAATGCTCTTCACTCCTCCAGTTCTTCTCTCCATATGGGTTTTGCCACCTGCAAAAAACTAACCCTCCCCTATGTTGCCTGCCTGCCTTCTGCACTCATAATTTAAGTGACCTTCTGGGTTTGATTATCTCTAGTTCCTGTCTGGTTTTGCATAGGAAAGCCAACAAAACTATTTTGTCCATGAGTTTATACGTTAGCTAAATTTACTTTATATTAAAACTAAAAATGTATTTATAATAATTACTCCTTTCTTTCAGAGGTGAAACAGAAACAAGAACAGTTGGTACCAAGCCATTTTTAGGAGTAACTTTTTAGGAAAACCTGTTTTATACAGAGCCTTGTTTATCAAGGAATCTGGTGAGAAGTAATTTGTGCAAATATGAACACAGGTAGATCAGGGGCACTCTGTTTCAGCCTCATAAATAGACAGTTTACATCTTGACTTGGCCAACATTGCCAGATGCCATGAACTACAACATACAACCACAGTATAAAACCATTAAAAAACAGCCAAAAATGCATGGTTCTTTTTTTAACTATCAGGCCAAATTTTATCAACAGGCCAGATGCATTTTGTTTCAACTAATATGATCAAAGAAAGCCTATGAGAGGGAAACTAACCCAAGATTTAAAAAATTAAATAATTAAAAATGTGTAAAACATTATTTTTGCTGATTTATACAGATTATGCATTGTATAAGTTGTTACTCGATAACAGCATTGTGTTTTGTTTCTTTTGTGTCATATTTTATTTTGGGCCATTTCTTTTACTTATTGTTACATATAATAAATGATTTAATTATCTTTTTCTGTTCTACAAAAACTAGTTTTATCAATAGAATAATATTCTTGACTTATTCATCTGTAAGTGCCTGTTTTCTGCTCTGTTACATTATGTATGACACGGTTTGATGATGCAAGACATTTCAACAACTTTGTTTTATAACAAATTAGAATGTAGCATCAGCATCCCAGAATGTAGCATCATACAACATGTTTTCTGTAAATGATTGTAGTGGGAATGTTAATCATGATAATTTCATAGAGAAACACAATAGACACAGGGTATCAGGTGTGCCACAATAGTTTTTCCCCCTGTAGCTCATGTTCTATAATCCAGCACAGGCCAGAGCTAAATCAGACTAAAACATCTTCAACACAATTTTTTAGTTTAAATATTAAACTCATAACTTAATGCGATTAATTTAATAATTACAATCCATTTATTCTTTAAAGTAATTCAATTTGCTTCATCCAAAAAGAAATTCTGTGGTCTGCTCGTACTATTTGAGTTAGTATTGAAATGCACTATATTGATTACAAATTGTTCTGGTATGACTTTCTTTGTATTTTTGAAGTGAAAGAAGAAACTATAATCAACAAGAAGATAGAAAAATCTGACATTTCGCCAAAACCTTATATTCTAAACACACTTGCAAAAGAAGACACAGCTGAAAGCACTGAGAAGATTGACAACAAAAAAACAGACAATATGGACAAAATTCAGGGGGCAGAAAAACAGGACTCTAAAACTGACAATAATGAAAAAGTTGAGAACGTGAGAAATATTGAAGAGACAAAAAAGGAAGTAAAAGACGAGAAGAAAACTGGCAGTGAAGATAAAACAGTCAAGAATGAGAAAAATGTGCAGGCTGCCAAAGAGACCAGCAAACCCACCACAGCCAATGGAACCAAAGATTTAATTGGTCGGGATAGTCAAGTCAAGGTATGTCTAGAGAAAAAAATATACATTTTTGGACCATTCTGTTTATATGATTTTAACCATGTAAAAAGCTTTCATTTTATATTCAAAATTTTTGATTGAGTAAATGTTTAATACAAAGACATATTGTTCATTAATTATGTTTGTATTATTGTCAAATAAGGAACATGTAGCTAAAACAAACTCACATTCCATTGGTGACAATTCTGGTGCCCTCAACTCCAAATCAGCAAATCAAAAAGGCCCTATGACCAAGAAAACATCTCCTACTGGCACTAAAAAGCCTCCTGGCACCTCTACCCATGAAGCAAAGGTGAGGATATATTTGGTTAGTGAAACTAATTGCTCAAATTAAATAAAATCTAATTTTATTCTAGAACTAATAGTCAGAAGTTCTGTTTAGTTAGGAATGTTATTTCATTGTTTAAATAATCAAGCAAAAAGTTTATATTATATTTGTTTAATTTCAGACCTCTGTGAACAGTACGCTTTCTCAGCGTAAGCCTCCAGTTCCAAAGTTTAATGCAGTATCAGCTCCAAAAGGCTCTTTTGGCACCAAGATCAGTAGCTCATCAGGTAAGACACAGTAAAAAAAAAAGAAATTAGAGCATAAGCATGAATTTAATCAGAAACCAAGTTAAAAGAGAACACTAAGCATGGTAGAATTGTACTGCTGTGTTTAAATTTGGTGGTATGGCTTAATTCTAAATATCCTGTCCTTCATGAGCTCCATGAACAGCAGAAACAGTGGAACAGCAGCAGCTTCTCATTTAAACAATTTGGATCAGCACAAAATCCCCCATAGAACAGAGCATGAGACAATGATAACAGAACGTTTAAGCAAGCAAAAAAATCATTTAGCTTCCTGGCAGTAATTCGCATCATGCAGGAGTTCTGCTAGCAATCTTTGGCCCTATAGAAAAATATGAGGTTGTGTCCACTACCATACCTATTCCACACAGGTACTACTTTAAATTCTTTTTTGTTTTATTATTTTACTCAAGTTAAACCCTCAGTGAAGGCCACTGTAATCAGTTCACCAAACACACCCTCCACTGATGGAACTTCAGCTCCACGAGCCTCGCGCATCACTAAACCTCCCGTACCAAAGCAGGTACCCCTGCCAAGGAAGCCTCCAGTGCCTCGAGTGCCACGCAATGCCAGAATCCCTAACACACCTCTGCCTGATCTAAAGAATGTGTCTTCAAAAATCGGCTCCACAGACAACATGAAGTACCAGCCCGGTGGAGGAAAGGTACAGCAGTCTAGGGTTTTAACAGTCTATGTTACAGCTGTTTGCATGACTGTAGAAATGTTTATACACATTTTGAATATGTTTACACAACATAAAACAATTATTTTCACATTTCACTATTTTTTTTAAAGATTCAGATAGTACACAAAAAAATGGATTTTAGCCATGTTACCTCCCGCTGTGGTTCCAAGGACAACATCAAGCATGTCCCTGGTGGAGGAAATGTGAGTTTGCATATTAATATGTAAAAACATGATTTAAATTAGAACCTAGATAAAAGTATATCATAAAGTGCTTCAAAGTTGATTGTTGAGCTTCTCAATACTGATATAATAGTAACGCAATCATAGGTTCGCTCTTGAGCAAGGCCCTTAACCCTCAATTGCTCACTTGTAAGTCACTCTGGATAAGAGCGTCTGCCAAATGCTGCAAATTTAATGTAAATGTGTGTAGCTGCTAAACTAAATACAGTTATAACCTATACAAAATGAGAGCTGATGCTGATGCCAGTCTGTGTTTCAGTCCTCAGAAAGACAACCCTACTACAGACTAATTAATGCTAAACCCAAACTTGGATAAAATAGGAGGCAGAAAAGAACATTAAAATTATGAAAATTAGATCTCTCATCTAACTCTAAGAAAATCAACCATAAAGTTGGAAAGAAGCTATTAAAGAAACTCAGAGAAATAGATAGAAGATTTTTTTTCCTCTGTGGGCTAATATTTCCCAGTATTATAATATTAAAATCTTATGAAAAAGGCTTAAATGCATTTCTAATCACTTTTAGGTGCAGATTCAGAATAAAAAAGTTGATTTAAACAAAGTTTCCTCAAAATGTGGCTCCAAGGAGAATATTCATCACAAGTCAGGTAAGATTGATTTTGTGATTGATGGCTGATGTTCCTGGTGAATAGTTTTTGTTTTACTAACCACTAGTCCTTAATAGGTGGTGGTACTATAAAGACTGAGGCTCAGAAAAGCGAGTCAAAAACAGGATCGATGGACAATATGAGCAAAGATGATGCGCCAGGAGGTAACCATGCTGAGGTAATGAAAGTCAGAACAGTAATGCTGTTTACGCTTATCTTGTTATTTTTAAGGATAGAGCCATTTAATGACAATTAGTTAACTAAAGTGCATGTGTAAAAGTAGGGGTGGTGCAGTGATGTAGTAGTTAGCATGTTTTTCCCACAGCAAGAAGGTCATGGGTTTGATACCTGGGTTTTTCAAATATGGATGAATATTATGTAGTTATTTACGCCTGTTTCTAGGTTCAGAAAGGGGTTAAGCAGAAGTCTGAAGCTAACTCTTCTGCTTCTGCTAATCTGCAAACTCAAACCAATAAAGGGATAGAGGAAAAGGGGCTAAAAGAGTGTATTCCTGCACCCCAACCAGCAACCCCAGGAGCAATGGGACCCTGGAATTCTCAAAGTCAAGACAAGCACAACCCTGCTATAAGTAAGTACAGCGTATAAGTAAGTATAGGCAGCTATAGGAGACGTGGTATCGCAGGGGTTATTTGCTCAAATGTAAAAGAATAACTGGTAAATGTAAATGTTTATAGCTATATCACTGTATAAGTGCTCTTGTTTCCAGTCTTAATAGTATTTTTGAAGGATTTAAATTTTTTACAAGAAAAGTTTGATAATGTTTTTATTTTCGGACAGTATTAGCTAATTAATTTTTTTTCAGACTGATTCCTACAAGCTGAGCTTTCAAGCGAGCTCACAAACAACCTTGGCACCAGTATCATCTCCTGGTCCCTTCCTAAGTGGCAGACACCTTTCACCCCAAGTGCATCAGTGTTCCTCTGAGGTCCAGTCTCCTTCATCTCAAGCTAGCCTATTGCACATAGTTGCTAGGGAATGGGCTCGAAACCAGCACTCTAGCAAGACCTTTTAACAAATAGCTTTCATATTGCTATTCCGTCATTATCAGCTCATTTTCTTTTCTGTAATTATCTTATATTACTCGGTTTTCAGAACTAGACAGTGCAGTCTAGAATGGCAGGAGAATCAACTTTATACTGCTAACTATCTAAAGATGTTTGCTTAGTTGTCTGTCCAGTTTTTCAAGTGAGGCATTAGCATGCAACAGGGAAATAATATAATAGCGCAAAACAAGGATACAATATTAGTACTTCCCCTGCTGAGGTTACAGAACTACCTTTTTTGCTGTTTAAAAATACTTTTATTTTGGTTAAAAAGCCAAGACTGTAACTAACAATCTGTTAAGATAGATCAAAAAAATTATCTACATAGACCTAAAGTGGAAAATCTGACAAAGAATTCTTCTTGGAATAATCAATTTATTTTTATTTCCATTCCTAAACAACCCAACATTTACTGCACACAGTGTTTTTACAGGGTCTATCTGGAATGAAATATAGAAAATAGAGATTATCAAAGAATATACAAGACACATTGGATATTAGACAACAACGCCTCAGTCCTATTTAAAATAGGCATGTTACACAGTTTTCTTAACCACAAAAAAACATTAAGAAAACTACTAAATTTTAACTATACGTTAATTATTGTTTAGATGGTTTGATCTTGTGTGCATTTTCTTTCATTAAGACATTTGAACTATAGTTGTAGCTCAACAAACAAATCATCTTTGGTTATGACCTTCTTAAAAAACCTGGTTCATTGGTACCGGTTTAAAACAAGCCTGTAGCAACTGTAGTACAATGTTCGTCTGTATCTGCTCTGTTACCAGAACAACTTTTGCTACAATATGTTTAATGCACCAAAATCTTAGACAGTTTAGTCTTTAGAACTCTCGGAAACCGCTCGTTTAGCTGCCAGGTTACATCAAGGTTGCACAACCTTTTATCAATACATTTTCAATGGGCTGGATACATTCCAAGCAGACCTTTTGGAAGACTAAGACACCAACAAGTAAACTATTTACTAAAATCTACACCATTATAAAGTTAGGAATAGAATAAAGAATAAAGTGGCTAGAGGTGACAAAGATCATGCCTGCTATCATCAGCCATTATATTCGTGCCACCCAAGAACATCCTATGTCCTCTTAAAAATGATGCATCCAAAAAAGGGGCCTGGTTATTTAGCAGAAAGTGGTATTTAAGTGGCTAAAATGTAAGCAAGAGGTTGAGACTTTTAACTCCAGCACCACCAAAGCTGGAAAATCAAGCGTCTTCATTAACTTCACAGTAAATAAACATTAAGAACAAATTCTGAATAAGAGTGTCTGCCAACTGCTATGAATTTAAATGTAGCTTAGAGTGCTCCACACTTTCACACTAGCTCCTAAACTTGCAATATATAACCCGTCATTAAAACGCCCTTTCTTTAAAATGTTTGGTATGATTTAGCAGGAAGCTGTGTAAACATCTTACATTCATCTAAATTAAATTGTCAGGTAAAGTGATTTCAGGTTAATGTTACAGCTTTCCACAGAAAACCGACGATATGTGTATTATTAAATGTTTATATGCACAAGCCTGTGAATATAATTAGCTACATTAATATTCTGTATTATGTCAACATGACTATGTGCACAGTGTAAAGTGTGTAAACAGTGTGTGAAAAATGTACAACGGTCACATGTATTCATGCATACAGTCATACTTTATGATCAGATGCTTAATGTCTAGTAACAGACATAATATAAGAGTCGCACATATTAACCCAAAGCAGTTTGTTTCTTTTTACAATTTCACTCCGTGGTATTGTACTCGCATTTAAACTATTTGCTGTGGATTGTAAATTTATTTCAAAAATCAGCTTAAACATTACAATTATTTATCCCTTTATAATTTGAATATTAAAATCTCTCCATATGTTTCAAATATTTTAACCAGCACAAAAAAGCTGAGCACAAGCACCAGAACAACATACCTTTTATGTGCCGCTCTGTTCTGGAAGCACTAACATATCCTCCAGGCCCCATTCGTTTAAGGTCTGTTGAATTGATGGCGCCCTGCCAATTGAATCCTAAAAGCACAACAAAGAAAGCGAAGCAGCGTAACAAATATTGCTTTATAAATAGTCTGTGTACACTTTAAATTGTCTTCGAATCTGTTCCAGGAAACCGAGTTTTGATTTGGTTTAGAAATGATGCATGATCCATGTACATACCGAATTTAATTTTTCTTTTTAGCTTTTTCACCTAACCGGGTGCAGTTTGTTGAATTAAATATTATGTAAATCTAAAATTAGTTCAAAACATAATTTAAATATGTATCGAACTAGAGGTTAGAAAATTGATTCATTATCATGATAAATTTTCATGAGTTAGCTGTATTGCTAGTTTTACACAGCCATAGCACTTATCCATCTCACTGCTCTGTGCTGTTGCTGAATGAGATTACAGTTTTCCTCAAACTGATCAAATGTACCTTAATGTTTATTTGTGGCTAAAATGACATACGCCAAGCTTTTATGTGCTTGGCTTTTATGTGCAAGCTTTTATCTCAACTTTTTTGTGGCTGAGACTAATGTACATAGAGCCTGTGTTATTTATTGCTGTGTGTTAGAAACTATGAATTATTGGGTTTTTTTTCCTGGATTAACTGTAAGTAAATACAAATTTTACTGTTAAAACTTGCGTGTTGGACACGTGCAGTAGAAAACTGCATGAGCCCAGAGATGACTGACTGTTTAGCTTACAGTTGTGTGAAACAAAGCAATAATATACGAATTTCATCCCAATTTGGAATGTAAAATCGTTTACTGTGCAATTTAAAAAAAAAGACAAACCTGCATGGTTAAGGTTACATCACATTCCTCTTTTCAATTTCCTCTCACTAATGAGGATATTAGGACTCATGACAGGAGGATGTGTCCTTGAGTGTCCTTTAGGAAGCCGAAGGAGACCTATAGAGTAGTACAATGTGGTTGCCATCACCTGATGCTCCTAAAATGTAACGTTTTAAAGGCATCTCTCAGTGTTGTGTGTGATATTAAAACTATAGTCTTACGGTGGTATACAACAGCAGATGTGTATGGGCTTTTAGTGCGTTTACTCACTATTTAACTATTCGATTTAGAATGGATTTTTCTGCTATTAATGTGTATTCTTTGTTGTGGTTTGTTAAGTATTAATGTGGAAGTTGATAAATAAAAATGGCTACTCAATTTTCCCGTTAATTGTGTATGGTGTCAGCTTGCACAGTACAGGTAGAATAGTATGTGCAATTTACCGTATACATTTGCAATATATCATGTGATCAAATAATTTTGAATTTAGGAATCAAAACTAAAAGTTCAAATTTGCTTTAAATATCATGCCACAGACACTTTATTTTATGCTTTATTTTTAAAAGTTTAAGCTAAACAGTTTCTTATACTGGGCATGCTGTAGAAGGTGTAAGTCTGATCACGGCTATACTGTTTTTTTTTTTTTAGAGATCACAATAAACTTCTAAAATCCACTATACATACCTACACATCAAACTCTTCAACACACATAGCTTTTATGAATAAACCAAACATTTTATCCTTATGCATATTGTTTAAATGTATAAGAAAGATGGCCACTATTTATCAGAGCAAAGCTAGCATTTTTATCACTGAATTTTAAAATAAATAAGACATCTTAGATTTGTTGCCAATTTGACATTATTTCCTAATCTCAAAACTCTATCATTTTCTTCATACACATCATACTCTGATTCTATGATGCTGAAGAAACTGCAAAAAAAACTTTCATGAGAATTCCAGTTCTTGTGACTTACAGGTTGAGCAAGTGTGAGAAATATTCACAAATACACATTCATGTAGGACAATTACCAATTTTATTACAAATGTACAGCGTAGGAGTAACTCTTATGATTTACTTGTTTTTTTGCTTAGTTTAATTTCTTTAATTTGTACAATGATCTGTTAGAAGACATCTCGCATCAGTCATCTCATAACAGAGACTATGCAGAAGTAAAATGTGTGTGTGTGCTCGTGCAGGCTTTGTTCTTATGTGCATTAACTGTATTATGGCATGAGGCTGCATGGGACAAGGCTGACATCAACTAACAGAACTGGCACTAAAGGAGCCCAACATTGTGCTGGATAGATCAGAACGTTTGTGTGGGGTAGGGCTCCCATTTCCCAACACACACAAGGTGCTAAACTATGATCACAAAAACAAGGTAAAGTCTCCCAATAACCTTGTGACGAAAGGCAAATTACAATTACTAAATCACTATGATACAATCATAATGATTTGTTTCCTTGTGCACTACACCTTATGAGTCTAGAAAGAAAAATGTGCAATGTTAATGACAAATCTTAAAAATGTCTCTGATTTTTTTTTTTAAAGAAACCCCCCTCCCTAATTTCCAAAAAGAAAACAAAAAGAATCATAAAATGGTTGACAAATTTAGGGTTAAATTAAACAAAGCGAAAGCAGTAAAATTAAGGCTTAGGTTATGGTAAACAAAACACAAAACTATAACACTGAAAAAGTATCGATGGTTCGATTGTGCCTAGACAACCAGGGAAGATGCATCAACCAGCTGAGCAGTGACACAATCAGTATGTATTAATTTACTGAAATGTAGATGTGCTTTAAAGAACTAAAAAGGTCTCTTCTAAAAACCCTAAACAGACATCTGTGATTTCCATATGTAATCGGCTCTTTAAAAGTGGCCAGAGAAAGACATCAAAACATTAACAGTGCGGGGTATACACATTTCAAAACCTCCAGTTTACTAACCCTTACAACTAAGAGGAATATTTCTCAGTTAAAATAATATAATCAGTTGTAGTACGAGCCACAACGCTTGATAGAATTCAGCAGGGGGGTAGACCCTGACTGCTGAGTAGTGTCACATCTAAGCTGACTTTATGACTCTGAAATCAACAAGCGGAGAGCTTTATACAGCACAGCTGTCTTCCTCCCATTACTGGAACCTGCTCGAGGGCCTGAAAAGTAAAAGCTCTCCTTCTATAAGCACACTAACATCCGTATAGCTTATAGAACATTTTTACATTGACAGTACACCTGCTTTCCATTTAAGAATAAAAATGAAATATATCAAGTATCAAGCTGATATTTTCATAGAAGAAAAAACAAACATCTGGTCCAAAAAAATTCTTTTACATTAAAATTCTCAGAACCGCTATACTAAAGTATAGAAGCCAAATTGTTACACTAGAGGTATAATGGAAGAACTGGAGAGGAGCTGTTCAACAATAGACCTCTATGTTCCTAAACGCAATAAATGTAACAAATAATTTGTTACAAATAAATTTCTAGGACACAATCTTTAAATAGCTGTATTGTAAATTGTGAGATGAAAAAAAGCCCTGATTTATCAGTAATAGAAGAACTGACCTTATTTTTAGACACTGACAAATGCAACTAGATCAGCCATAACAGCTGTTCCTTTGGTTAGGGTAAATGCATCTTGAGTTCTACACAAACATAAGCTTCTGGAATACAGGTGAGTTTGTAGGGTCATGTAAATCCCCAACAATGATTAAAAACCTAAGTGTTTCATTTACAAAGCCCCCCTTTCTGGCCCGGGTGATTTACAACAAAATAATAATAATAATAATAATACAACTACTAATAATAAAAATAATACACAAACAAAATTTAAAAAAAAAAATATATAATTGTTAATTTAAAAATAGTCATTAACATCATTCCAGTGTGTTTTTAAGTCTATGTCCCGAGAGGTAAAGGCCAAGGAAAAAAAATCTTAAAGAAAATGTTTGTTTTTGAGTATGTGCTCCTATTGAATGCGTCTTCAGTATAGAATTATGCAAGTCAGACGAAGACAAGGTGCGTGTGTGTCAGAGAGAGAGAGAAAGAGAGAGAGAATGAGAGAGATAAAAAGTGCATGTAAAGAGACATGAGATGATTTGAGATGCTCCAGTAAAGGTCTCCCATTAATGTTCCTCTTTCTGCGTTGGTGGTTTAACCTGTATGTATTTTCCGATAACCTCCATTTGTATTCTTTTATTTCTTTCCCTTACTTTTATCATCATACCTGAAATGTCATCAACACCCAGGTTCCCTATCCATCGCTTACATGTCCTTCTATTTCCATTATTCATTTCTGTCTCATCTTTGACAATCCACAGATGTTTTCCTCAGCACCAGTGTGTCCTGTTTTCTGTATTGCGTGCAGGCACCAATCAAGCTCTGATCCAGGTCACTGTTTCTTCTCACGAGTGGTGATGGTGACAAGCTGCTTAGCGGCCTTGGCTATGTCATAGGCACACTGAATGACCTGCTGAGTAAGAAGCTGGTAATCAACAGCGCTGGCTGATGGCTCAGAGGGCGCAGCCTTGCGACACTCCACCTGCAGACGAGAGGCGCTGGATGCAAGCAGCTTGAGAGAAGCACGCACTGCATCGAGAGCTGGCCTCTGAGGACAAACACGAAGTCAGTAACTAAAACTTGTTCAACAGAATGAGTTACAAGTTAAGAGTACGTTCACTGACTTTTGGAAAAAGAGAGGCCATCTCTGTCACAGCTGAGTGGATCTTCTCTGAGCATGGCACAAAACTAAAACCAGATTCAGACAAACTCAATTAGTAACTAAATTATTTATTCATCTTCTATACCAAACACATGAAACTACGGCACTTCGCCGCCCTGGAAAGTTATATAACACACAAGAAAAAGTAAGTGAGTTGGTAACAAAGTTGCATTATTATTGATGTAAGTAATTAGCAAATTCAATGAATGAAATGGACACTGTGTAAAAATGGTATTATAATAAAACATCATTAAATAAAAATGACTTGATGTGGAGTAGCTTTCTTACTGATCATAACTTGAAAGTTACATAAACAGTGTTGTCCTTCACCTCAACGAGGGCCCACCCCACTCTTCATTTCCATTCTGTCATATCAATAAAGGCAAATTGCACGTGGAAAAAATGCCATATGCATCAGACATTCAGCCAGTGACTACCAAGACTACCAGTACGTCAGCTACTCATGGTGTGATGTATGAATGTGTTGGGGTAAAGCGCTCACCTGTCATGCTTAAACTCCTGTGCTGCTCTCAGCAGTTCCTGAATGTTCTTTGTGACCTGCTCAGTCTTCAGAATAACATCCTCTGTGCAGGGAAGCGTAGGATCTGGATCTCCCACATCTCCACTATCATCCACCTCCATTCTGCTCTCCTCCTCACTGCTGCGACCCAAGCTGTGCCCACACACAAAATTCACCTCACTATTTACTGTTATTAATTATTGAAAAGATTTTTAGACAACATGATGTAAAATTACCCTTTTAAAATGTAAAATTAATTTAAGATGTAAAATTAAACTTACCCAGCAGCAGTATCATATGTTTGAGTGTTGTCATAGTCACTGTCAGTGCCACTACCATGTTTCTCTAATTTAGGGGACTTAAGCAGAGACAAATGTACATAAGCAGGACAGTAGTTTCAAGTTGAATCCAATCAGCTAATATACGATTTGCAAAATGGACTGACCAATTTCGAACCACGATTTTGTCCCACTTACCATATAGCGGCCCATTTCCATAGAAGCAGACATGTGAGGACCTCCAAAAGGGGTGGGACCTGCAGTAGCTCCTTTTCTGACCTATGGAACCCCAAAACAAAATTTACTGACAAAGCTGGGGAAAGCCAAAAAGGCTGGTAAAAATGAATGCAGACCTCTGCAGAGCTTCAAAAAAATAATTTTAGGCTGATTTAAATGCTTTGACAGGAGGTTGGCTATGTAGCAGTATAGAAAGCCAAAAAAAGAGAAGACATGGTTAATAATAAAAACAGAAAAAAAATTTGACAGTAAACTGAAAAGATATGCGAGTACTTAGAACACAGAAAAGGTTTGCAGAAACCTTTTTTAATGTCAACTAAGGCAGTTTATTATTTAATATATAAAGAAAACATCATTAGAACCATTAGAAAACCACACCCTGAAAATTTGATAGAAAAACCCACCTGAAAGTGTAAAACCCTATAGTCCTGAATAATACTTAACCGCCACCATATGAGATACAAGACACAACTTACGAGTAATCAACAAGCATATTGATAGCACAAACTCCAAAGTATCATATGGTTTTAAAAGTGACCCATAAGTTTACACTTTAATATTTTAGCCATAATAACATATTTGCAACAAATTTTCTGTAATTTGAAAAGCGAGATTTTCAACACTGATGATATCTGAGGCAGACTTCTAGAGCATTTTCTTTTATCAGCACAGACACATCAGTGAGTACTTATTTTATGCGTTGATTCAAACTCGCAAATTGCCTCCTGACAAATAAAGGAAAACATACACACTCAGCAATTTAGATAATTGGTCAGACAATCAGGCACTGATACATTCCACAAAACAATTATAGTTCACATGCTCAGCTCCTCGAACAGAAACTAAGCATAAGACAAGCTTCTCAGCATATTAACCAGAACTACAAAGGCATTATCAATAAATCCCAAATAAAATACACCACACTGCCTTTATTCACAAAAAAAGCAGTTCATGCTCCTGACCATGAACATACAGCTTTTTTTCAGTACAAAAACTCAAGTAATTTTTAATGAAGAAAGTGCAGATTGAGCTGATGTGTGACCATTAGGTGGCAGTAAAGAGCAGTGTGCAGTGTTAATCAGTCATAAACACACAAACACAGGTAAAAGCATTGGCGCTGCCCAGGTAAAATAGCAGCCCAGAAAAAAAAGAGACAGGTTAGGTCAGAATTCAGGGATCAGGCGAGCCACTCACACTTACGCTGGAGCCGAGGGGGTGCAGGTGGCCGCTCAGGGAGTCCAGTGCTGGGCCAAGGGCTTTGGGGGCGGCCACTCCAGGCTCATACATCGAGAAGGCCTGTCGGTCTCGCCGCAGCGGAGCTGAGGAGGGTGTAGCCAAACTTAAGTCACCACTGCCCACTCCTCCTGTCCCTCCTCTTACCCCAGTGGGCCAGAGGGTCGGATTGCCACCCCCCAGAGCCCCCATAGGCCCAGCCTGACCCCCCTTTAGAGCTACATTCTCCGTCTGCATCCGCGAAATCTACAGAAATGAAGGGGTGGGAGGGGTCAAAAAAAAAAAAACACAAAAACTAAGTCGTTCCAATATACGGGCATGATAGTAAGGGTGTCATCATGCTAAAAGAACTTTGTCAAAAAAAAAGGGTGGATACAGTAGCATGTACAAGAGTTGGCAGTAGCCAGTGTCATGGTGGGTTTAACACAGGTGATTGTCGTTGGGAAGGTCTGAAAATGTGCGTGCGCGTACGTGTGTGTGTGTTTGCATGCAAGAAAGCAAACCATTGGCTATATTAAATGCTATAAAATGCCTAAAACACAACAGGCAACTGCAGTAATTCAAAAATAAACTAAAATTAAAACATATCTTCAATAACAATAATTTTACATTAACTATTCAGTTTTCACTTATCAGTACAATTTACAGCAAACAACCACAGAAGCAATTTTGATTATTAAAAAAAAACCCCACAAAACTTATTTGTGTATGACAGACAGTACCCTTCATCTAAACACCAGCAGTTAAACAATTTAGGAATAAGACTAAAACTGTCCTTAAACATAAAGGGCTGTTTGTTACATGCTTATACCTCTTTCTGAAGTCTCCTCAGCTCTTCACTTAAGTTGTTGTTGACCTTCATGAGCTGCTGGACTTTAGCCTCAGAAGAAGCCAATGCTTTCTTTACCTCTAGGTATTCCTGAAGCGTGATGGGTCCATCAGACAGATCAGAAGAGTCCATGCTCTGAAATTAAGGAAGAAAGATACATAAACTATAGAGCCAGGAAAATATAAAAACAAAATGATAGTATTGCAGTCATCGATCTTTTATACAGTCTTCTGTAACAAACAGGTTAAAAATTACAGGTAATAAAAAAAAAATGGAATGTCCAACTTCATATGCTTATGACTTATACAATCTTAGTACAGTACAGGGTTTATTTTATTTATTAATTTCTTTATTATATATATTTATTTGTTACCCTGTAACAAAGACAACATATGTGTCAACCTCATAATGTACTGTTGCTTTGTAAAATCAATTAAAATTATGAAAAAAAAAATCCACTAAACTAGTAAAAACCTGAATGTCTGATTTTGTGAGCAACTTTTTTTAATTACATATGATTTACCATGAGATTAATATATACACATATAATACACATATAATATATATACACACACACACACATCCCACATAAATATTTAAAAAAACAAAACAAATACATTTA
>JAOTQW010000039.1:7817376-7828723 GCA_026260075.1 Sisor rabdophorus | reverse complement strand
CACACACACACACACACACACACACACACACACACACACACACACACACAGTGTACTACTGTATCTCTTGAAATCTCTTCAACCGACTGATTGTTCACCCAAAGACATTTTTCTCCTTTGAATATTCACCAAATGTGGTAAAATGCCATAAGACAATATATGTGACATGCATGCACTTTTATAACATCTTATCCAGATGTTCTGAATATGCAAATTGAAACACCCAAATGCCAATCAAGCATCCACCCACTTCTCCTGGTTTAACAAGGTTTCCATTTTCTTCTTTTCACTCATTTTTACATGATTAGCATATGAGCTTGTGCATTAAGCAACATTCTAGCTTTTAATGTATCATTCATGAGAAAATGAACACGCATGAAGTAGCAGCTTAGAGTCAGGATCACTGGATTTTCTGAATTTATAACTTAGCTTTTTTAATCATGGCCTAACAAAAAAAGCTGAGTTTTATAATCTTAGATCATGTATGTAAGGGGTTAGTTAGCTATCAAGCAAAATGATGTCCATTTTATAATGAAATACGAATAATTGCAGTATGTAAATAACCATGACAACCGTAACCAAATTACCATGACCCATGACGAGGTCACAGGGTCTGCTGGAGCCTATCCCAGCGCACATGGGGAGAGAGGCAGGGGATCAACCTGGACAGGTTGCCAGTCCATTGCAGGGCCACATACAGACAACCACACACTCACATTTACTCCTATGTGCAATTAAGAGTCACCAATCAACCTAATGTACATGTTTTTGGAATACCAGAGTACAGGGAGAAAACCCATGCAAGTGCTGGTAGAACATGCAAATGATGCACAGAAAGACCCCATGCCCGGGATTCCAACCCAGAACCGTCTTGTTGTGAGGCGACCGTGCTAAACACTACGCCACAGCGCTGCCCACTTCTGTGGAATCAAAATTGCCCACTTGGGAAGTAAAAAAGATCACATCACATGCCGTTGTGCAAATAGAATAGACAAAATGTGAAAATAGGTAATTAGCAAGACACCCTAAAAATTAATTGTTGTTCTGCAGGTGGTGACCACAGACTACTTTTCAGTTCATCTGCTTTCTGGCTGATGTGTTGGTCACGCAGCTTATCCAGGATGGCACATTAATGTGAGCTCTGCCAAAAAGGTTCGCTGTGTCTGTCAACGTAGTGTCAAGAGCATGGAGGTGCTACCAGGAGACAGTACATCAGGAGACCTTGAGCATAACAACCCAGCAGCAGTGGAACAAAAGGAGCACTGCCAGGGCCCTGCAAAATGACTTCCAGCAGGCCACAAATGTGCATGTGTCTGCATAAACGGTCACAATCAGACCACATGTGGGTGGTATAAGATCCTGACGTCCGCAGGTGGGGGTTGGGCTTACGGCCCACCACCTTGCAGGATGTTTGGCATTTGCCAGAGAACACCAAGATTGGCAAATTTGCCACAGGTGCCCTCTGCTTTTCATAGATGAAAGCATGTTCAAACTGAGCACATGTGAACAGACGTGAAAGAGTCTGGAGACGCCGTGAAAAATGTTCAGCTGATTGCAACATCCTCCAGCAAGACCGGTTTGGCAGTGGGTCAGTAATGGCGTGGGGTAGCATTTTTTGGATTGATGCTATGGACTGGCCCGCCCATTCCCTAGACCTGAATCCAATTAAGCACATTTGGGACATCATGCCTCGCTCCATCCACCAATGTCACAAAGCACCACAAACTGTCCCTGAGTTGGCAGATGCTTTAGTTCAGGTTTGGAAGGAGATCCCTCAGGAGACCATCCCTCAGGAGACCATCCCTCAGGAGCATGCCCAGGCACTGTAGTGAGGTCTTACAGCCATATGGAGGACACTCACACTACTGAGCCTCATTTTGACTAATTATAAGGACATTACATTAAAGTTGGATCAGCCTATAGTGTGTTTTACCACTTCAATTTAGAGTGTGACTCCAAATCCAGACCTCCATGGGTTTAAAAAAGTGATTTTCATTGATCATTTTTGTGTGTATTTAATGCATATTTTTTGATTCAGATCTAGGATATGCTATTTTAGTGTTGCCTTTTTTTAAAGGGGTACGTATATGTATGTGTGTGTGTGTATGTAATATGCAGCCACATAAATTTACCCTTACATAATTAAAACATAATTACCCTTACATAATTTTCTGTGAGGGTAAATGTGTTCCATATTTATAACATGTAGAACAATACAGCAATATTACTTCTGGAAGTAAACATGTGAGTAGAAACTGATCCTGTGCTAAAAATGTTCTGCTTAGTCTTATGAGCTGTCAAAACCATCTTTGGCAATTGATGAAATATTTCTGTTATTTTTAAACCTTTTTTCTGGATTTTGTAATCTGCTGTGCATTCTTCTACATTAGTTTATGACTAAAAACGGTCTAAGACGGGCTACCAGTCTAAACATTTTAGTGATGTTACTCAGACAGAGCTGAATTATTTGAGTTTAAGTACTTTGAGTTGTTTTTGTTGGGAAATAATACTTCCAGATTAGGAGACCTGGCAACGCTGGTTTAAAATTCAATTCTAGCTTACAATGATATTATAAATGCCATAATGTGCAATGCTTAAACAAAGGTATATTTCTAGCCGGACATATTTGGATGCTCACCCCGCACCCTGCCGTTAAGTGCGCAGTGAACAGCGTCCCCTTGTAGCGCGTAATCACCGAAAGGGGAGCAGCTGAGAGATCTCGCTCAAAGGCGTCGATTTCCAAAGCAAAGTGGCAGACTGGAAGCGAGAGACGAGGGAGGGAAGACCTCGCAGGTTAGCCTTAACCGCCTTGCCTATAAGACTTTTACTATGAGGAAAGGATGCTGGATGGACCAAGGGATAGCAGTTCCCTCATCCGGAGTCGCAGCGGTAAATCAACACGCGCCCCGTTTTACGTTGACTAAATAGGCTCGGCGGAAAAAAACAAGGAAAAAAAGATAGAGAGGTAAAGAAGTATGTTCTGAGGATGATTTCGGCCAAGAAAACTCCGGAGAAGAGCCGTTACCACCTCCATTATCTCGTTTGGAACAACAAACACCGGCAGTTGGAGAAAGAGCTCTCAGCGTGCGAGCAGGTGAGAGGGATCGGGACGAGGGGCTGCGACCAAATCCGCATCCGATCATCATGCATATCAGCCTATCATTAGATACGATGTCATTATTATTATTGTGTCTTCTTACGGTGCCAGGCAAATACAATTTTGGGTGGGGGTGGGATGTTGATCAAGGGTTAAACGGTTAAAGATATGTCATGGTCAGTTTCCACACTTACCCCAGGTTACATATCATTTTCTTGTCTGAAACTTACTTGAATTTATTGAGTCCACTAGACAAACCTTTAGCGCACGACTGTTAACAACTGGTTGAGATTTGACGCACCGGCTTGCCGTTTCCACTATATTTTCCCCTGGACCGCTAACTTGTTAATTATCAGCTGCTTAATGCTTCGAGCATCGGGCACATCTCCCCAGAGAACTGCCCCTCCCTGTTTTCTACTTACTGTGGCTAAACGTGTGTCTTCTGTGGGATATTTTTGGGGGGGCAAGTGCCTCTTTTCAAAGCGCTTGGTTAAAATGGTGTAAATGAGAGGGTGTGTTTAACACTAGCGGATGCACAATGGCTGCTTGAATGATGCTTCTCCATTTTCCAGTCAATCTGTAATACATTTCATTTTAATGTTTGGTCAGAAATCACTATTTCTAATATTTATGCACAATCCAGTCCACCCATTCATTTGAAATTGGCAGTTTAAATCGTCATAAAGGTAGCAGAGATGTAGATCACCTCAACGTGAGAGCATATACAATAGAAGGCTATAGCCTGAAGATGTCTTCTGGTTTAGATGTTAAACCTTTATTGTATTGACAAGCATAGCTACCACCTGAAGAGAAAAGTAGAGCATTATGAATGCTGGATACCATTTATCATATACAGTTTTATAAATAGTGTGTGTATGAGGTGTATACTGTAGTGCATAATATGCATCAATGAACAAAGCCTTTTAGATGGCAGAGATAAGTTTTCTCGAAACTACATATAAACCAACGGCAAATGGAGAACTTACTCGGTTTAACTTCACCTTCGTAATGTAATGTGTAATAGGGAAGTAGAGGTGCAGTGGTTAGGGTGTTAGACTGCTGATCAGGAGATATTAGGTTTTAATTTACAATTTACCAATTTGTCACTGCCAGAAAAAAATGTGATTTATGTCAGTTACTTCTGTATAAGAGTGTCTGCCTAATGTTGTAAACATGGTTTTTTACATTCCTAGTTGTAATCATAAAAGTTGTTAATCATACGCGGACCATACAAATAAATACCATCGAACGAAGCAGGCCTGCTTTACCTGCTTTACTGGTGACTACTTATCAGAGTTGGACAAGTGCAATTATGAGTGTATTTTAGTGCTAAGATAGGAAGTCAGTCCTACCATGATGGAGTTTGGAAAGACAAGACACATTGCCATGACCAAGTCCAGCATCAGAAGAAGGTGAAAAAAATTGGCAAGCATGACGGATGTGCAACAATTAGCGAGAAGCTGAATTGGAAAGTAATAAAGAGAAGTCAGAAGGGAGATTATTTTCCAGTTTGCTTTGACTATATAAAAGGAACACAGATTTAAAGCAGACAGTTGCTGGTTAAAGGAGAAACAGTAAATTGAACATAGCATTGAAACAGCATTAAAAATAACAGCATCAATTTAATGGGAGCTGTACCGTAGTTGTTCTAATATTGCCTACATAAAAGAGTGTAGTTTATCTGAAGACAGCCACTACCTAAATATCCTTGGTCTAACAACATGAATGACTTCTATTTCTATCCATTTTAGTTAGTTCTGTGATCCTCTTTCTGTTTGGCCCCAGTTTTTGTAGCATGTCTTCACCATGAAACCCAACACTAATTTCAAAGTGTTGTCTCTAGGGATGTAAACGATGCTTCAGTGGGTATGCTCTGATATGTATTTAACTTATTTGAAGGCTTTTAACATAGAATAGAAGCTGACAGGAATAAAAGATTACACAGATGTCTTCACAAATTAGAACGTGTGTTCTAGTTGTAAATGGGAAATAAGGAAGTTTAAGGTACTTTGAGAACTGTGTCTGAATTTATTTTGGTTTATGGCTAGGATTTTATCATAGTTTTCTATATTAAACTATGTCTGATGGGAATCTATGCAGGATACCTCCCATTTAAATATGCATGGTTTATTTCAAATCTTGTAATTCACTATGTTTTTAATAAAAATGTTTCTGTATTAAAATGCTTATTTGGAACGTTTGGAGCCTTATTTTAAACAGGATGTAGTCATATTGGCCTTGATGGGCTAATTAATAGAAAAAATGAATTAGAAAGAAATATTTACTCCACCTAATATTTGATTGTGATGTTAAAAAGGCATATTTAATATTTATATTTTATATTGTGATATAAAAAGGCATTATTGCTCTCAGAGATCCACAACTACAAATACCATTTAAATGGCTGCAAGTTGAAAAGTGTTTTTATTTAAAATCGTTCCTCAAATGGCTTAGTTGTAGTGTTGTAGAACTAAATGCAAACCATATTTAGGTATAATAGGAGGTTGGTACTGTTTCTATATAAGGTCATGTTAAAGTAGCCGAATGCTGACTAAGCATACATTCTATCACCAACCTGATAGTGACAACCAAATAAAACTTGTTGTAATTTACTCTTTTTAATATTTACTATTGGAAATGAATATTTTTTAGCAGTAACAGCAAAGTATGTGGGCTAAAAATCTAATGGCTGTGACATTTTATAAGGAAGTTATTAGTGTCTCCATACACATTTTCTCTCTCTCTCGCCCTCTATCCTGAAAATGTGGCTCCTTTGATAATGGCTCTGTCGGAACAAGTGATGTCTGTCAGCTTGCTGGGCATCACCCCAGCTGCACAGTGAGCACTCGGCAAAAAGGAGACCCCAGTTCTCTTTCTCTCTTTTTCTCTCCACACTGTCTGAGTCGCTTACAATATGTTGGCCAATGTCTGAAGTAAATAAAAGTATTTATCCCGCTTTTTATCTTTACATTCTTTAGGTGTCTAATATCTCTCACTAATTATTTGTTGGGCGGTAAAAGAATTATCAGTTGTTTGTGTTGGGTTGTACTTATTTTTTTCCGAATGGTGGCATCTGTACACACCTTCATATGTTTTGCCCACACAGAATATGTTTCATAACTAGGTGATTTTACCACACACTGCATCTTGTTTCCCTGCCGACACCCAGCTGTAGCTATCTGCACACATACACACACATACACACACAGACACACATACACACACAAACAAATAGAGTTTACCACTGCCTACATTCCCCACTCAGTTTGGGATCAAAATAAAAGATTGATGCCGGTTTAAGTAGAAGCCAAAAACATTTGCTAAAGCAGAGACAACACAGGGGCAGATGCTCCACCAGAGATGACTATCAATTATGCATCTTTCCAGCCAAGAGGGAAGAAGAAAGAATTGGGATGCACAGGAAATAAAACAAGAAGGACGACTCAACATGGAATAATATCTGTACGCCCTAGGGCGCAACTATGGTTATTTATAGTTCTGTGTGTGTTGTAGGTCACAGCAGAATTTGTGTGTGAATACTCAAATGTTCCACTGATTGCAGTATTATCATAAGTGGGTATCTGGAAGCGTATTGTTAGTTTTCATAATTTTTTTGTTAAACAAAGTTTGGAGCTGCTTTTTAAACAGATTAAATATTTAAAAAAAATTTAAGATAAAAGTAAAACAACACATAGAAACATGAAATAAAAAAATTATAAATTACACAAATGAAACAACTGAGTTGTGGGCTATAAGGTAGAAATTTCATGATCACTCTTTTTTCATGTGTTATGCAAGGGTTCTAACTCTAGTATCCTGAAAGTTAAGCATTGGTTTATCCATTTGGTTTTAAGCATTTCAGACGAAGCCCATTGTAAATGCATTTCCTCATTTCATTTACACCAGCAACATTGTCACCTTTGCCACACTATTACACGACATTACATGGAAATGTAGGCTAATAGGGATAAGGCATTTTTTTCAAGGCTCAATAATAACTATGTATAATTGTTTGATAATAGAATGTTTGCTTTGACCAAAAAGGCATTATAAGGTTATTACAGATATTAGACTTATGTAAAACCATTTGCTTTGGTGAGAGAAGTCATTGTCTCTTGAGTTGCTGGCAAGGGCAATTGTAGCACAGGCATGAACAATCTGTCATTTTGTTTGGAGTAGGTGGGCGAGCTGAAATTCGGGTGCTCAAGATCACTCAACTAAGTGGAGAAATGTCGACGAGCAGGCCACTGGGAGAACAGTGACAACTGATTACTTATGTTTGTCTTGAAGAAGAAGCACACATATCTTGCACGCTCCACTGAGTGTTTAGCTATCGCTTCCTTTCCTCTTCTGAATAAGCCTTGGGGCTAAGCTGCACTGGGATTCCCATCAGCTTGCCAGAAAAGTTATTTACTTTAAAACCCCCCAGCCATGCTTTCATAATTCACATCATAACATCCTATCATGTCACACTCCTTCCTCTGCTACCATAGCACTGCCCCCTGTAATGCCACTCTTTCTGTGTCTCCACCCGACTTGTCCTTCTTTTCCATTGTAAAGGAGCCAATGTATTCCTTCTCTTTGGGGAGCCGTTTGGGCCCCAGTTGTTGCTCATGAACACACTGCTGGTGTTGCTGAGGGAGCTGTTTAATTGCAGTGCAGGGAACAGGGCTTAGGGAGCATTGCGTGCACCACATGGGATTCGGTTTCCTATGCATAACATACAGATAGTTGGAGTGTATCCACAGCACACACAAACACTGTGTATATTCTGTTAATAAAACATTAACAATACGAAGAATAAGGTCACATAGAGAGACAACAGTAAGTGGAATTGCATACAGGTACACACATACAGCTGTTGTCCATGCAGGGATTTATATACACCTTTGTGAGAGAAACAAGTACAAATAACAAACACACATACAGTACTCTAGGTGCAGGTAATACAGCAAAGTAATCACGTTATCGTAAGGAAACCGAACAGTTTCCCAGCAGACAGCAATCCCTAATATGGCAGTAGTACGTTTCCATTATAATGTGCCTGTTTTATGAGTGTTCATAAAACCACCATTATGCGACTCATTTCCTGTAAACGTATTGTTAAATAAAAATAAAAAATGTTAGTCACAGCTAAAATCTTTAGCAGCACCTACAGCCTGTCTCTCTGACAGCAGCATTAATGCGTATGGACATAATCCTGGGCAGAATGCCAGATCGTCAAATGCGATCAACCAGGATATACCACATGCATAAATAACAGCATTTTCCCTGATTAAGCTCTGGGATAAATTCTATATGTCAGTTTTTTCCTAGTCTCAGTGGCAGTCAAAGGTTAGAAAGGCACAGGTTTTTATTTTTGACCTGTTGTGGAATTTGTCTCAATCTTTATCAAGGCTTCAGCTTCATGTGTGATAGCTTAATTATCACTTGCCTGATAACTGTCTCTTCCCGTTTCACCAGCTGTGCAAAGTGCCTACAAAGAAAGTGATACACTGTATGTATTTTTTTTTCTACAAATAACTATTTTGTTCTTCTCAGGTTGATCTAGAGGTGGTAGACCCCCGGGGACGTACTCCTCTGCATCTGGCTGTGAGCCTTAGTCACCTGGAGTGTGCAAGAGTGCTGCTACACTATGGGGCAGATGTCTGCAAAGAGAACAGCAACGGCTGGACAGGTAGCAATGTAAAACAATGTAAAACTGTAGCACTATAAAACTATATTAAGTTGAATAGAAGGATCTCTAATATTAAATCAAGTTTCATACCTCACATTCTTAAGCAAACTGGATATATTGGCATGGTGCAATAGTATGACCACATACATTTCCATTAATACATTATTCAACATATAAAGATATCTGATGTGGCATGTAAAGTCTGTTTTCAATCTGTTTATAGAGGTCAATAAAAAAATTACTAGTGATATATAAGGCAATTCTAATCAGAAAAGCTGCAAAGCTGCAATGAGTTTACAAAGACTTTCACTTGATAAAAGAATTTTTGTATTTTGCCTTTATATCTGCAATAAATATTGCATTTACCTTTTATATTGCCTTTTGTCATTCCATATTTAACCATCTATCAATCCAATAGTTCATTAACATGGTTTGCTTCTGTATCTCTCTCTCTCACTCTCTCTCTCTCTCTCATTTCCTTATTATATATCTATCTTACTCTACACAGTTTTGCAAGAGGCCATCAGCTTGCGTGATTCTGACCTAGTTCGGCTGGTCTTGTGTCACAGAGACTACCAGCGTACAATTAAGAGACTGGCAGGGATTCCCAGACTACTAGAAAGACTGCAGCAGGTCAGTTTTAATGCACAGCATACAATATCTAAAGACGGAACCCAGCTCGAGACAGAACCAAAAAACTGTTAAGAAAATTCCTAATGCTTACAGAATGAAGGTGGTTCAATTGTTTTTAGCTGGTACTGATATATGTATTTATCTTTATATATAAATAGAACATTTTAACACTTGCTTGATCGGCCTTTGCTTTATAGGCAAGTAATTGTCTTACAAACAGTACAAAAATCTTTTTTAAATATAATATCTTAGTACAAGGATGGCACAGTGACATAGTGGTTAGCACGGTCACCTCACAACAAGAAGGTCCCAGGTTCTTGTGTAAAATTTTGCATGCACTTGCTAAGGTTTACTCCAGATTCTCTGGTTTTCTTCAACAGTCCAAAAACATGTACATTAGATTGACTGGTGATTCTAAATTGGCCATGGGAATGTGTGTGATTGTTTGTCTATGTTTGACCCTGCGATGAGCTGGTGACCTGCACAGGTGTAGCCCTGCCTCCCTATGTGTGCTGAGTTAGGCATGACCCGAGTTAAGGAATAATCAGGTATAAAAGAAAAATTAATGAAAAAAATTGTTAAATGGATAAAACACTAAAACTATTGTGAACAATGGATGCAGGCTGAGAAACGAACATTTACACATACATAAGGTAAAAGATATTAAGTTTATAGCCACACAGACACTGGCTTGGTTTCTGTCTTGCAAATTAATCTTTGTCATCTTTTCTGGGGCAAACATTCTGCATGCCTTGTTCTGTCTCTTTTCACTGGACACTGTTGCCTTTTTTCCCTTTACTTTTCTCTGCTGAATAAAGTACCTGACAAGCAAATGCATTAATCTCTACTTGTTTTGCTTTATAAATGTCCGTGTATAGCATTTGGCAATGCTTTTATTCAGGGCAACAGGAGAATTTTTATCAATAAATACGACCTTGTACTGGTTTAGAAGAAACTAATACATACACATACCATCAGTATGGAAATCCTTCTTGAGGATCAAATACATTCCTTTTTTCACTCTATCTTTCTTTTCTCCTCTTTTTCATCCTACTCTCAGGCACAAGACTTTTATGTGGAGATGAAATGGGAGTTTACAAGCTGGGGTATGTAAAAGCATTACGTCCAACACTTAAATCACTAAGCTGATTGTGAAAAAATTATAATAACAATAATACATTAGGATACCTATTTTTTAATTGTGATTATTCAACTACATTTCAAACCACCAACATTTCATCAGAGCATATTTTACAACTGCACGGAGAGAACTGAAATAATAAAATGAAAATGTCTAAAATGTAACATGTAAGTAATACTGTGGATAACAACTTATTTCTCATAGCTAAACATTATATTTGATTTAATTAGTTTATAATTATAAAATCACTTGTGTCTTTAAATGTGATCTATGGATCTATGTAAGATATTTTAGATATTTTAGTGAATGTTAGAATTAGATTGATTGTGATGAATCTAAGACATTTTGTGTCAGGGTGTTAGTGACAATATTCTTTTTCAAAGACTGAAGAGGAGACAGGCTTTCTGGGCTTTGTGCCACCTGCCTCTATGACACTTTCTATGTCTCTCACTCACACTCTATTTCTGTATATACTTTCCTTATTCTAGAAATATTAAGGTAGTATATTATTATACATTTACCTTTACTGTACA
Source organism: Sisor rabdophorus (assembly GCA_026260075.1). Taxonomy (NCBI): domain Eukaryota; kingdom Metazoa; phylum Chordata; class Actinopteri; order Siluriformes; family Sisoridae; genus Sisor; species Sisor rabdophorus. The sequence continues at coordinate 7,817,642 of JAOTQW010000039.1, read as the reverse complement.
AACACTTGAGACACGTTATACAAATTTCATTCATTCATCATCATCTTTACCCGCTTATTCCCAAATCCAGGGTCACAGGGGTCTGCTAGAGCCTAACCCAGCGCGCATAGGGCGAAAGGCAGGGGGTACACCCAGGACAGGTCGCCAATCCATCGCAGAGCCACAGACACACAACCATACGCACTCACACATTCACTCCTTTGGGCAATTGAGAGTCACCAATCAACCTAATGCACATGTTTTGGACTGTGGGAGGAAACCGGAGT
>JAOTQW010000039.1:7799652-7812575 GCA_026260075.1 Sisor rabdophorus | reverse complement strand
CATATATACATACATACATACAAATGCCGTCGCGTTTAGCACGGTGTCTCACAACAAATAGGTCCGGGGTTTGATTCCTGGGGTCTTTCTGTGCGGGGTTTGCATGTTCTCCCTGTGGGATAGGCTCCAGCAGACCCCTGTGACCCTGTATATAATATATATCAATAAAGACTGTACCAAAGACTTTACCCAACTCAGTGCCTAAACTCATAAGAACAATTTGTTTAAAGCTGAATAAACAACTACCTATAGCCACATTCCACAATCTAGTGAAAAGCCTTACAGAGGATGTGGAGATTATTATAGAAGACATTGACAAAAAGTTCTGGAAAAGTGAGCTGACAGGATGTTGCTGGCTCAATATTTTTTAAGTTAACATTATAAATTTGTTATATTTTTAAATGTTTATAAAACACAGAAAAGGAGCCTAGTTTTGGGATGAATCAGCATTTGTTACATGGCCTACAAAAAGCAGGCCAGATTAATTCAATGAAATATTTCTCAATTAAACAGTCTATTCCAGATTTAGTCTCGTCAATGTTTTCCAGTAGAACATGACTGGGCTTTTTCTTAAATTAGTAAATGAGCTTCAAACTTTAATCCTGGATAAAAAATTAAGGCAACTGAGGTTTCTTTACTTTGGGAACCTAAATATAGGAGAGCATAGCTTGTTTTTTAAAATATCTGTATTCATATGTTCTTCCTCTCCAAAAACACTGTTCAAGCATGACAATGAGCACAAAGCCCTGAGCTCCATCATGACCTATGTTATCATTGGATGGCACTCAAAAAGTCCTGATCTTAACGCCGCTATACCCGACATCCTTGCCTGATGCTAGTAGAACTCCACATCTCTTCTATAAAATATTTAGCAAGGGAATGGAGTCATACAGCAAGCTGGTATTCTATCCCTGCTGTATTCACACCATAGTGTTGCAGGAAATCGATTCCCTAATAAAACATTGGAGCCACCACTGCCCCAAAGTGCAACAAAAAAGGACACCAGGTTAAATAAAAAAACCTCTTACCTCTTGCATGAATATTCTTAACTGGCTGAAATTTTGTTACAAAGAAGGCAGCCTCCAAAGAAAGGAATCTATACTGATCTAGCATGGGACTTTAAATTCGTGACTCACTTTATCACGTTGGGTCTCCAGCATAGCATCAGGAGGTGTGTGAGCGTTGGCGGCACATGCTTTTCCCCCCTGCAGCTATTTGGGGATGTCTAGGAAAGCCGAGACTAACTTACAGTCTACAGAAAGCCTCAGTTGACCGATGAGTCAGTGTAAGAAAAAAAGAAAGTCAAAGCTAAAGCTGTGAATTAAGTCTGTAAACAGCACAGGGGAGTAAATACCAGATTTGAAGAGCACAACATTCACAAACCAATCGAGCCAGGTCAATCTGAGCATTTGTTTTATTTATTGTAGCTGTGTTGCTTACACATTATTAATGTCTTTACCCTTTAATACATCCTAATTACATATTTTGTGTATTTGTTTACATAATATATTGTGTATTTTCATGAAATGTTGCATTTCTGTGTGATTAATATTGCACATCTGATTAAAAACAAAGAAACAAAAAACTGGGAGCCCCCTGGTGGCTACGGAGGTCTCAAGCGGTTGTTGATCTCTCTAATGGCTGGCTCTGTATCCGAGGCTGTCTTAACTACACCAGTAATAGCAAAAAATAAATAAATAAATACCTTATGGGTGGCGTGGTGTTTAGCATGGTCACCTCACAGCAAGAAGATTCCGGGTTCGAATCCAGTGCAGAGTTTGCACGTTTTCCCGTTTGCTTCCACAGTCCATGAACATGCACATCAAATTAATTGGTGACTCTAAATTGCCCATATTGCCCTATGTGCGGCCCTGCAATGGACTGGCGACCATGTATTGGCATATATTTAAATATACTGACCTAGATATTCATTACCTCTTAGAAAGTTGCTTGAATTTATTCACGCTGTTTGTTTAAATAAATTGACCTGGCAAGCTTGCTGGGCTGCACAGTAAAACTGCACTTGACATCTATCCTTATATTTAGTATATAATTAGTGCTTATTTAGTAAATATTTAGTGCTTATATAGGCTTATATAGAGAGGGAAAAAAAAGTCATCCGTGGAAAAGCGGTATTCTATCCCTGCTGTAATCACACCATAGTGTGGCAGGGAATCGAGACCCTAAACCAAATTCAGGTCATGATTTCCAATTTGGTGTTTAAATTCAATATTTTTCAATGTAATTAAAAAATATTTAAAAAAAACACTACTGCAAGTTCTATATCTCTATTGTTTATCTGATTTGAAGTCATGTGTCACCATTGCAACATCCAATCAGTCTACATGGCAGACGTTGCTGTGCGTATCAGATTTATTACATATACAAATGAGTCCTGAATCCGGTGTAAAGACATATTTCCATGTAATTTTTCCCTTTTTACAGTGTTATTAGACCTGTGCCACAATGGAAAAAAATTGGGTCACAATAATACATGCAACCATGTAGCCATAATTCAACCATAAGTGCTGAGCAGGTTATGCCAAGTTGTTGGCACAGTACAATAAAACCATTAACTTTGTCTGTGATGTATTAAGCATTAAACATGGGAGAATAATATAGTTTGTAACAAATTATTTAAAATAAAAAGCAATGCGTTAAGTTACATTGAAGTAACCATTGGTCTCTGGCTACAGTACTGGCTACTGACTAGTATGGAAGGGTAATTATTTATGTAGTTGCCTTACAGTAATCGTAAGTAATTGTATTACTACTGATGGTACACCCAGAAGAAACTGAAGCTGCACAGGGAAAGGGTGTGGCACTATTATTTTAAAATTGTAATTGTATTGCAACACAAAAGCATTCAAACCAATATAAAAATATTCACACAAAAGACTTGTTTGAATTTCATTTCTGCTACAACTTCACCTTTGATTTAAAGCCTGTGGAGCTCAGCTCTGTGCTTAAACAGATTGAATGTGTACCGTGGCTACAGCAGAGCTCAATACGAGTGTTACATCATATACTGTTTCACTTCTATCCACACAGTGGCGTTGTTCCCCAAGTTACCGGAATCAGGAGCACACACAATGTGTATATGCATAGTGTAGTGAACAAAAAAATTACACTTGCTTTAAAAAAAGTGTGTATTTAATTTATTCAATAGCCACAGTATAAAAAAATTACATTTCAAGTTGTCTCCATTTTCCAGCAAAACCAGATCACACACAGCTACATACACACAGATGGGCTACTTTTTGTATCAGTGCAAAAGAGGGAAAAAAGCTGGAATAAAAACACAAACTAAAAAAGGGACAAAAATAAACCCCAATAATATTACAAATAAAAACATTAGTAAAGTGCATGATTTAAGAAACAACCTCTGGGTAGCAGTGATATTTAAAAGGGGCTGATATGTGCACACACTTGTGTTATACATCCAATACAGTAGCATAAACTGATAAAGCACCTCTATGGCACAATGATATCCTTTCTGCCTTGTTGCGGGTGGTGGTTGGGGTTATGTCACATGGTATTGTACAGCACACTCACTGTCTTTTTCTTGTCTGCTGCTCTGCGTGGCCAGCGTGTGGAGTGGGCCTTTGTGTGCTGCTGCCGTGTGCATGCAGAAATGGCAGCTGGGGCTGAGGTGTGTGTAGGCTCTCCCATGCTGCTACCTTGTTCATGCTCTGAGCAGGATAAAGGGGCATGGCAAGAGCTTTCAAGTCTGCTGACCTCTAAGAAGGTCTGAGGTAGAACACGCTGCTTTTTGTGGACCTCATCATGGCTACTGGAAAGCAAATGTAAATGAGAGGAGGAAGAGAAAGAAGAAGAAGAAGGGGAAGGCAGCACCTCGGCTCGAAAGTCCCAGTCGTTCAGGTCGTGTGTGGACAGCTCTAGCTGATCAAGTTTGGCAAGCGAGGCCGAACGTTTCATAAGTGAGGGTGGGGTAAGACCGGCCTGCCTGATCCTCGCCTCCATCTCTACAGCTTTCTGCCACACGGCTGGACTACGTGGCTGTGACGCTGTGGATACGCACATTTCCTTAAACGGCAGACTGTAGCTGCAGCACGCCTTCATCCCTCCAGCCTCATACAAGAAGGCCTGCAGCTCCCGCAGCGTTTCTTGGATTTTGCGCCAATGTGACTTTGTGGTCACATCTTCCACATCACTTTCCAGCCAGAGCAGTGAAGACGAGGAAGAGCTGGGATCCAGACTCTGGCATACAGTGGCTGTGCAGGTGGAAGGGTCTGGAATTATTCCAGAGTCGTCATCATCGAGTGGCCGAGTCTCCTCAACAGACTTTTTGTCTTCTGCTTTAATAGAATCAGCACCTCCTGCTGGAGAAGGAAACTGCTCTGTGTCTGCATCGTGGGTGCAACCTGAGTAAGATGATAAATGAGAGTGAAGGCTCTCCTGCTCTGACTGCTCACATGAAGAAGCAGAGGTGGAATAAGGGCGTGACGGTCTGTATGGTTTCTCATCGGACTCTTTCTTCACCTGCTGTCTCTGGAGGGCAGGTTTCCCGTTGTCAGATAGAGGCTGTGGGGAAGAACTAGAATCCAGTTCAGAAATAGTGTGTCGCACTAATATGTTATTATCCGTGAGAAGAGGCTCAAGCTCTGCTGGATGAGGGGCTTTCAATTCACAGCTTTCTAAAGCAGAATCCTGAAAGAAAGAGTAAAAAAAAAAAAAGATATTCAATTTTTTACAATACAGCTTATGTTAGTCAGACAGAATCAAGTTTTTATAAATTTTACTGTTTAAGTATGGCACATTTTATAGAAGACCTTCAAAAATTCTTTAGTCAAGGATCTTTAGTTAAAAGTTATATAATATGAACAGAATTTGTCGTCAGCAAAACCAGTTACATTTAGCTATGTATTTCAACTTTTCTGTTGTCTTCAGGTCAAACTTGACCATCCCTAAAAACATTAAAAAAACCAAACTCTAAAACTCACAGGTTGTAACGCTTTTTAATCAATTTTATGAACATATAATTAGAAAAATCAGGTTAAATTAGGAGGACAAAACTTGGCCAGTTGATAAGGAGACGAGTTCAAGACTTTCAGTCAGTAATTAGTTATCATTACTAAATGCTTTACTGTAATTTACATAGGTAATGCTGTGGGTAAAGTACACAAAGACTAAAGTGTAAACTTTAGATAAACGCTATCTATGACTAGTTTTCTGTTAAACATTTTAAACTAATCATATTAGAGATTTTACAAATGTGATGCTTTCACCTCTTTTATTGATTTAGTGTTCCGGTGGTCCAGGCATAGGATAGGATTTTGGGACTGATTAGTGCGTGCTTCATAGAGTGAGCTGGTCTGACCATCGCGCGTCAAGCCCAGAAACTTTTCTCTAGCACTGGAGAAGTCAATGCTATCTGTGGCAAAGTTGGTGGAGCTGTATATTCTTTTAGACCTGTCCTCACTGCTGAAGATTTCTGCATTGCTGCTAATGGAACATATTGACTCTGGAGGATCTTCAGAAGATCTAATAGTTTTGGAAGTTCTTAAAGTCACTGTATCACCTTTTGTTTTAGTAACACTACTCACAGTATCCAAACACAACACCAAGCTCCGGGTCCCGAAGGAATGAGAGTTTTTAACACCATCAATCTGATCAGTCACATCCATGGATGTCTTGGAGTCCATTTTTGGCTCAGACACACTCTGTGAAGTGGGCTCATGCAGAGAGGTAGACAAAGAGCAAGGAAGATGAGGAGAGGGCTGAGGCAGGGGGCGAGAGACAGGCTCAATCACTGGCACTTCAAGATTGCAATTGTTTGCTAAATTCTGCTCCAGCACTACAGTCGCTACAGATGGAAACGCTGGGAGCTTTGGGGTCTGACTGGTAGTAGTTTGTGTAGATCGGTGAGTGTTTTCTATCTCAGGCTGTAAGCCTGCTTGCACTGTCTGTTGATTGCAGATTGTCTGAAGTACGCTATTTATAGAATGTGTGCCATTAGACTTGTGTTGCTGGTTGTGTGGCTCAGATCGGCTCAATGTACGTGCACTTTTGCACACAGGCTCCTGCTGCTCAGATAGATCGCTGTCTGAATGAGATCTCCACAATTTGTTGTGCCTCTGTTTGCTGGGGACATGGGGAGAGGTACAGGGTTAGGATTTAAGAACAGCATTTTAACAATCAACCAGAAATGTCACTGGATAAATAGATAACAGTGGCATAGCACTGAGAGTCATTTGGCGCATGACCTTTGTTTGGTCACAAACAAAAAGAAAAAAAAAGAAAAGTTCAAAGAGCATAAACACACGTAACACCAAAGTGTCACAAAGACATATAGTTAAGGAATGTGACCAAGCAGCTTCTCTTTACCCTAACCCACTTCATTTTTAAACAGCAAACTCAGTTTTCTGACGTATTAGGCTATTAAGCAAAGCTGTAAACAAATACAAGGATAAAAGACTGTTTAATGTTCTATACTGGAATAGAAACTTGCAGGGCTGTGTATCGGAAAATAAGATCAATTAGATGCCTTGCTGCGTTGTATTTAATTAATTTTCAGTTTCAGGTTAATCTACCAGCTACTAAAACTGTGCATATACACCCATACTGGTAGAATTTTTTTGTTTCTTTACTATATTGTTTTCAGTGTAGCAACATTAAATGAGGAAACACCAAAACTAATGCATTAGTAAATATACATTAACTTTTATATTTCTTTAGTACCTAGCCAGCAGAATGCCCTGATACTCCTCCAGCTGTTTCATGAAAGAGGGGTTGGGTTTGGTTACAGCACGCCGCTCTTTTACATGCTCAAAGGCTCGGTCAAGATCCCAGCCGTACTCTTTCATCGCATATGCAATCACAGTAGAAGCAGAACGACTCACACCCATCTTACAATGCACCAGACATTTTACTCCTGCTTTCCTGAACATCAAACAAACAGCATTGATTACTGAAATAACCAAATAAATTTAGTTTCGATTTTAGTTTTTTGTCAAATAAAATCATTTACTTGGCTTTGGAAATAAACTTGTAGGTATCATTCCAGTACTCCAAGAGATTAGTAGCCTCTTCATCATATACGCGGATATTGTGATACTCAAACAGACCAGGGAAGAAGTTATCAATCTCTCGTGTCACATTCAGGATGTAGCGAACTCTGTAGAGTGCAGGTTTGGAAAAGGTACATTAACAGCGAGTTCACCAAATGGGCTGAATGTTTTAATTTAAATCGGACAGCACTTACCCGCTGTTTTGAAGCTCATCCAAATTGGACGCATTCCACTCTGAACCCTATATTAGTTAAAACAGCATTTTAGCTCAATCTTCAAGATGCACTTCAAGATAGACTTTTAAAAGGTTGGTGCTATAATCTTACCAGATACACATGGTCAAAGATTTCTGTGGGGCTGTCCATCTGGCCGAGGATGACTATCATTTCGTTATCAATATACTCTTTGAATTCTCGTAGATTACAAGCCATCTGCATCTCAAGCTCTGATCGGATCTAAGAAAAAAATAACATTAGCACCAAACATGCAAACCTCCATATCATTATAGCCTGCAAACATCTTCTAAAATATCAGTTTACAGCTGGCAGATATGTACCTCCTTAGACGTTATATTTTCAAGGTCTTGCTGCATCATTATCTCTCTTAGCCGAGTCTTGATCAGCCTTTCTGTGCGCTCCCTTTCCGTAGGTCTGTTGACAGATCATTTGGTACCCAAAATTGGTACCATTTGGTGCACAAAAAGAATAACTTAGAATAACTTAACAGAAATAATTTAAGTCTGAACAATGTTTAATAAAAAAAAAAAAATCTCTTGACGCATGTCAAAATGCTCAGCTATCCCACTGATTTAGCGTTATAGTGAGGTCTATTTTCCTGCACTTTGTATTCGGTTATGGGGTGTGTTTTTTTAAAAGTCATGTTCAAATGTTACCATACAACCAGAGAGTGTTGGGGCAGGGAGGATTTGCCACCAAAAAAATTGATGTGTGTACAGATATTTAATAATTTATTAAAATGAAAAGAAAGCGAACATAGACTAGCAGACAATTACCACCACGCAGAGTTTGAAAACAGAAAGGTTAAACAGTCATAACATCGAATGACCTTTTTCCAAATCATGTTACTTAATCAAATCAATGACAAGCGTCTAGACAACTACAGCCAAGGGAATATATTGCATGTGCTCTTACTTGTTTCTTTTCTGACCACCTGTTTCTATCTGTCAACCTGCATATCTACCAATCCATCTCAAACTTTTTTTTTCCAAATGTAAATCTAGCCAATTCCAAGAGGAGCTAAATAAAGCCGGGGTAACATCTGTGTGGGTTAAAAGATAAAAACTTACGCACACGAGATAACCTCCAAGGGCAGGGAAAGTCCCCCGTCATAAATATATATCTGGGCCATCTCTTAGTAGCATGGTCCTGCCAACTAACTTGAATAGATCTTGTTTTGTTTATTAGCTTGGCTTTAAACAGGTGTCAGGGTCATAAGATTGCTAAATGATCACGCCCTGATGCAGGAGTACATGTATTTGTTTGGCCATTCTCTCAACACTGCACGGAGTGCCTTAAGCCCATATTGGTAAGAGACATTTTGTTTGGTATAAAGTCAGAAAAAAGCCACAACAATAACATGCTTTCTAAGACATTTTAAATAAATCTGCATTTATCAGTATTGTAACAATCTAAACCGAATAAAATGAAATATGCTAAAATGTAACAAAGATATTAAAGGTAATAAAGATACTGACTCTAGAATCAAAATGTCTTCCAGAGCAAAAATCAATCCAAGGTAACAAAAATCCAGCCAAGTTACTAGTTTGTGTGTATCCACTCACAGGGCAGTGAACAGCACAGGTGAGTCAGACCGATAGGACTGCACGTCCTGCATTGCATTCCACTCATTAATGCAGTGCTGCTCCGAGGAAATACAGGTCTGGTAGTAGCTAATCCATGTTAAAAAGAGGCTTCCTGGGTAGTAATTATGGCACCGAGCTATCTCACATGCTTTGTGTAAAGACTGTAATGCTGACCTGTGAGAAGGAGAAATACAAAAATTGTAGAGAGAAAAGAACTGAGAAATTAAAGATGATGACTGAATTGAGTATCATGCACTTACCACATGGCCTGGACGGATACAGGCTTAAAGATGTGGACTCTGTGAACAGTAGACACGCTGAAGCCTCTGTTGAGAAACACAGAGGTCAGTATCAGAATATGAAACTGTTATGAACACAAATGAAACTCTGGGCATGTCCTTCGCTTACCCATCTCCATCCAAGTGAATCAGTGTGTCACTCCACAGGGGTAGGACCAGACCAACTGAGCACCGACTCCTGCAGGACACACAAACACAAAAACTTACAGCACAGTTTGGAGCAAACACTGGAAAACCACAGTGAACAGGTGACTTGAGGGGAAAGGCGTACCAATCCGAATTAACAAAGTCCATGCCAAGAACCACACATTCCTCAGTGTCTTGCCTTCCAATGGTGGACACCACCACCATATAGCGTGTATGCTTAGGATAGGCACTCTCCAACCGAACCGCCTAAAACACAATTATAAAACATTTAGGCAGATTTTTATGTGGACCATCAGTAAATATTTATAAAGCAATGAGAGAGGGTGGCTACCAGCCGGATAGTGTCCTCAGGCCGTAGTAAAGTAAACATAGTTTGGAGGTGTAGCTGAAGATCACCTGAAAAAAACCAAACATCTGTTTAATTTCACTAGACTTTAGATTACATAAAAAGCATGATGAACTAAACTGGCGTTCTAGCTGTGTGCTACATAAACACATGAAGGAATGCGGTGTGGTAAGACACCTAAATTTTTCCCTGACTAAAACAATCTGTTTCAAGTTAAGGATTTGGGATAGAGCTTATAAACATTTAAATAAAGGCTAAGCTGGTTAACATTAGTGGTAAAAACAATCAAATATAACCGGATAAAACTCCTTTTATTGGTATTAGAACACGTCGGTTTGAACAGCTTACCTGTGTGTTTGTTGCGCCGCTGTGTGATGCGGGGCATTGACGAGGGTGAGGAACCATTTCCACGGGGTAAAAAAAGAGCAGCTCCTTTAACGGTCAGGAAATTCTCACTAATACTGAGGGACACACAGTAAATAAAAAGCATTAACAATTGACAGCGGAGATATAGCATAACATATTGAATCTATTTGATATTTATTCCCACTCCGTCTTACTAGGACTAAGCATTTGATTTTTATCGTTCTCCAAGAGAACCACCTGCAAGCTTTAACAATAAGGCTGTGGTTTTAGATCGTTTCAAGTGATCGACAGACATGCAGGCAGACACTGGGACAGACAGAAAAATTGCTTGGTGCGAGTCTAGTATCTATGCAGAGCTCAATAATAGAGTACTGGAACATAAATAGGACCTACAGCAGCTACTGTTAAGGAACTTGTCCTGGCTTTAGCCCCACCTTTACCAAAAGTAGTCTCCAACACACTTTCCAATGCCTGCTACCGGCACTGCTGACTCTGCACCGACTCTTAAGTAAGAGTACTTTGACCGCTTTAACAGGGTTGCCATTACAGTGGGAGTAAATGAAATGACCTGCTTAAAGGTTGATGGGTAACAAAATATAAAAAAAAAATTTGGGGGAATAAAAAATAAAATTAAATAAGGCTCGCCTCTTTAACGTTACCCTAGTAACAGTTTACATACTTTATTTTAATGGTTTAATATTATCTACAATAATGACAAGCTAAGTGCACAACACACACCTTTTTACAGAGAGAAGGAGATTATGTATAGAAAATCCAACTTCCTTTATATGACTAAGCAATCTGATCCTTGGCTTATAATATAGAATTGGGTCTATACAACACAGTGATTTTTACAGCTAAATATAGTTTAACTGGCTTAGTGCAGAAATATATTCTATTGATAGACATCTACAGTTATGGCATCTACTGTATAACCCACAGGGCCAAATCACATTCTTTACAATTGTTAGTTTAACTGTTGCGATACTAATGGCTACTCTTTTTTAAACATTAAATTCACTGTCCTGCACAGCCAAAGATGAGCAGAAACATGGTCACCTAGAAATAAATTTATATGCAGACAGGCTATGTTAAGTACAGGAAAAACTTTCCATTCAAGACTGAAGAATGTGCTCCGGTACATGGTAGCTGTTAAAGCGTCAGCATGTTTTACCAGCAGAGCTTGATCTCTGTAAAGAGGGCATCGAGGACACACCAATTCCAGTCACTAACTGCCAGACTTGTAAGAGCACGCGCGCACACACACACACACAAGAGTCCAAGAGAGGGAAAAAAGGAAATTGGGAACCCAATGGTTTAGACAAAGGAATTAGCCAGCCTACAGCCGGACTTGACTTGCCCTATGAGGCTTATGAGGATGAGTCCAAGAGGGGGTGACTGTGAGGGGCGGGTTATCTGCTGACATCCCCCACTGGATAGGACTTGTTAAGGATTGGATGCAGCCACCACTATGTAAGGGGCCAAAACACACAGGCGGAAAGATGCCTGACCTCCACTAGTCCCTGCCCTTATTAGTCACTCTCCCTCTAGGGAGAAGATAAATATAGGATGGGGTCTCTGCCTAACCAAAGGCCCTAAGAGTTCAAGCTATTGAGAGAAGAAAAGTGAGAGAAAGGCAGATGGAAAAAGAGCAAGGAGAACCCTGCCTACATTGTTGCCCTCTTTTGGAACGAGGGGAGCGATGGAAAGAAAAACAATAGACTGTCTACATTATTGCCTTTAAAAATATAGCTTTGGATTTATAGATACTGTAGACTAGAAGTGGTGAAGTTAAGCACAGACTGAGTCTTTTTTAAATGTATATTTTAGTTTCATTTTCACAAGATTAAAAAACCGATCAGGTAAACAGATTACACTCGTTCTTGAACAATGTCTAAATACAACCTTTTGCTTTACTTTAAAATTCAGGGCCCAGTGCTGCTCGTTTCCTACATTAAATCTGTTGACACTAACCTAATCCCTTTTCTGCATGAAATAGAATACACAAATCATAAGTATAGATAGATACAGAGAACAAAGATACAGATTAAATAAACAGTAATATGTTTTTCTGTGGATTCAGTGTGATTGCACAAATTGAGATGGTGATGCAAAAATGATATGGTGCAGGGTGCGCAAATATTCTTATAGGCAACTCAACACTCGTGTGTTTAGGAGACTTGATCAGAGACCACTCAGCAGCAGCCTCCTGATTTTCTGATTGGTAGTTCTAAACCTTAAGCACTGCTGTGCCACTTAGGATTGAAGTAGCTGAAAGAAAGGTTATAAGGTTAAAAGCTGGAATGTCCACCTATGTTTTGTTCTTTATTTTTTTTCCCACAATGTTTTGAAGAAAATAACAAAAAAGGTATACTAGACTACTTATTGTTATGTGGAAAGGAAGTGCGTAGCACATCACAATGTTAAAATGTCCAAATCCGCCTGCCAACACAGCACACACCCGTAGGCTTGTCACACTCATATTAATGGCTAAGTACATCAGTAAAAGAAACAGGAAGGTCAGTCCAACAAGCTTCTGAATTCAAGTTTCCAAACCAAACTTCCTGGTAAGTAAAACTCTTGCGAATACGGGTTACACATTAACATCCTGCTGACACACACAAACAGGACTATTTATAGTACGTGTGTATCTATATTAGGGCTGGCCGATATGTCAGAAATGTAATCCTGATTAATTTTTTTTCTATTTCTACTCCGATCGATAATAAACATTGTTGGTTTTATTGTTAATGCTGCCAGTTTAAAAGGATAATCCCAAAAATTAATCAAGCTATAAAAAGGAGGGTTCATTACCATGTTTGCTGAAAGCTGTCAGTCTGGTGTAATGAATCAATCAATTTCATCTTCTTTACCCGCTTATTCCCGAATCTGGGGTCACGGGGGTCTGCTGG
>JAOTQW010000039.1:7771725-7795539 GCA_026260075.1 Sisor rabdophorus | reverse complement strand
CACGCAAGCGCGGGGAGAACATGCAAACTCCGCACAGAAAGACCCCAAGCCCGGACTTTCTTGTTGTCCGAACCCAGAACCTTCTTGTTGTGAGGCGACGGTGCTAACCACTGCGCCACCGCGCCGCCCACAATCCACATCATACACATGTTTAATAAATCAAACATCAGAGGTCTGTTAACCACATACAGAACCTTTAATAGATATTTCAGGCTAAATCAAATCCACACTCTTCAGCCTTAAAGGTTTCTTATCGTCCCAGTATTTTATCCACAGACTTCAAAACACAATATGTGTTTTTTTTTTAAATTTAATTCCTAAGGAAGACCACGGCCAGTGCAGTATGTAAGCTCTATACTACAATAAAATTCAGTTTAACAGAGCTTGTTAAATCTTCTGAGGTGTTAAATGGTTTAAGAAGAGCTACCAGCCTTTTTTGACAGACTACAGTGGTCTGAATTATCTAGGATGGTCTACTAATATTTTAATGTTTTATGGTAGAAGCAGCAATGGCTCAAATGGTTAAGGTGTTGAGCTGTTGACCAGGAACCCCTGGGTTCAAGACCCTTTACCGCCAAGGTGGAGTCTATGAGCAATAGTCTTAATCCAACCTTGGGGTATAAGAAGAAAAATATTTTACTATTTTTAAGGAAAGTAGTAAAATACTTTCTACTAAGTTAAAGAGTAAACAAGTTAGAATATGAATAAATGAATAAATGAATGCCAAATGTGGTTCTGAGAAGATAAATGACTGATACTACTCTAGATACATGCATTATATCCAGACATAAAGCATCCTATAATGAATTATGGAGTCAGTAGGAAGTAAAAATCTTATTTTATCTCCAGTTAATTTTTTGCCTAACCTTTCCTGGAAAACAATCTGCCAGGCGTTTAACCTGATCATGGTAAGAATTCTGGAGGCTTTAGTGTCGATAATTGACTTCCCTTCTCCTTCCCCAGGAAGCAGATCATTTCAGTCAACCTGCCATTATATAAACAAAATTAGGACGAAGATTATTTGAGGAAAAATTAATAACAAAAATATCATTTTTACTTTACTAATTCTGTTACTTTTAAACGTTAATTAGGAAAATACAGTTTTATTGATTACTTTCCATCATGTTATGTATAAAGAGTGCAGCTCACGATAGGCTGCAGTTGTATGAAGTACATTTTTTAAGAGGCAGAGAGACATAAAGACCACTCACAACCTAACATTCAATAAATATGAAATTCTAAGAAGTGAAAAAACAGTTATCATACACACATATCAGTTGTGGTGAGTGTTATGAAAATACAATCTGCAACTTAAGTCACTTGAATTTTAATGTATGTTACTAAAAAACGGTGCACATTGACTACTTTTTTGTGTATTTAGTCATTTTTTGTGTATTTTGTAACTAGTAAGTCACTAGTTAGGTGTTATTATTTGATACTTGATACCCTTATACTTATATAAATAATTTATTTATCTTATCCCAGCTCACATAGGGCAACTTTCCCCCATATGGCAACACCTGACTATCAATCTTACTTTTAATATCCTCCACACATATGTAAAAGGATATCCACTGGAAGTTAGAGCATGGCTTTGTGGATGTTCTTACTGATAGTACAATTATTATAATGTTGTTATTGTTATTAATATGTAATTATGTGGGGTTAAAAGCAGGTTCTGTGCAGGACACATAAGCTTTGTCAGTAGTAGTAGGTCTTTATAAAGCTAATCATGTACACTGTGACACTGTCATGCTGAAAGTCAGCTTAAGACAACTTAATTTATGATAACGGTTCTTTTATGGAGAATACACTTATGTGGGTGTCCTAGTATGTCCACAAACTTTCAGCTATATAGTGTATATAGTATATATGTACTAACGCTCTTACTGTGACCGGCTAGACGTCTTGTCTGACTTATCTTCACAGATCAGTTTAACAAATGTCCTTCTATTAGCAATACATTTCTTATAACGAAGCTCATAGGTTCAGTAAAATACACAAGGCAATTTATAATAATAATCTCAATTCATAAATGATGGCTAATTCTCAATGTGTTGACCAAGAACAAAACACGGAGAGAGTTCATAAGCTGTCAAAGTTGTGGGCAAATATGAACCGCAGATGAACTAATTTATATTGTGCTCCCTAATTAAAGAATTCATTAGGAAATAACTCATAACAGAACTCTGGATTTACTAAATCCAGATGCGTAAATGCATATATGTGGTTATGACAAGGTGATTCCTGTATTGAAAGCACAAGATACTTTTCCAGAAGAAGAGTACCAGTGATTTATTTTTATTTTATATGAAAAATAAACTAATTAAATGTGCAACTTTTCCCTTTTTTAAATGTGTTCATCGGAAAAAAATCTTTTTCTCTTTATTCTCCATTAATTTTATGATGCATCCTGAGGCATGTGTGGACACAAAGCCACCAAAAATAAAATAGCTGTGGAAAGACTAAAACTCAAATAGATCTAACCAATAGTAGATATTTATATGAAGCCTGTTTACAATAATGTAGATGTTTTTTTTCATTTGAACAGGGGCTATGCCTTCCTTTCATAGCCTATAGATAGAAATCTGTATTGATTTGGATCTTTAATAAGCAGGCTGGAGATAACAGTGACAAGGACATGCTCTCTGAAACAACAAGTCAGGAAATAATACAAATTGTGTACTTGAGAATTCCCTCAAGCAATATGAGCATGCAACCTATACAAAGAAGCAGAATACATAAAGCATGTTGTTATAATACATATACTTTTATTTCTTTAATAATTCATATATCTATATCTATATTTATATATATTTAGTCTATATGTATTCATATAAGTCATGTAGACATACATTGATATGGTACAGGAGCTTTTACTTTGATAGAGAGGCAGGAAGAGGCATCACTATTTTGAGGCACACACTAAATACTTAGTATACATTCATATCTGTCTGCATGCGCACACACACTAACAGATCAAATCATGGCTTTTTGCTTTTCTACATTTACTTAAGGCTCACACAGACGTACAAACATTACACACCCGTAAATGTCCTCTTAAAGAGGTTGACAGGTTGTCACATGACTGAACCACAAACAGCAACACTCACAAAACAGACAGGTACATACTTGCAATTTCATACACTGCTAGTTGCCTCTCTGAGAAAACCGTGTTTTATGTTTATGTGTTAGAACTGAACCATTTGTAACCTAGCACACTAGTTTGTTTGGTTTTTGCTACCTTGTTATTCATATATAACATGTAAAAGAAGGAGCCACTTTGCTGACTATTGGTGTCCAGTTTTGTAAGAGAGGCAGAGAAAGACGCATTACATTACGCAATAACACAAATCCAAAATTAATGTATGTTACATGTTGGATCCTGTAGTCACATAATGTATATTTTGTGTAGTTGTTAAACCTGACATCCAACCCTTCTGTGCTGCGTATGTTGTTTGCAAAGCATTCAAAAACCAACGCATAAGTAAATAAAGTAAAATGAACAGTATTAATTAAAAGTGACTTTCAGTTATATTTGGCTTTATAAATACATGAACATGTCAAAATCACCTGAAATGTTTAATGCATACAAAAAAAAAAACACTTAGTTGTGGGTCGATCGCTATATTTAGATGTTTATATTTGACCTGAAAATGTTAAGAGTAAGCTACTCGTATACTATGTATACTGCACATTCGTGACTTTTTTAGTATGTCTAGTTCATCTGTTAGAAACAATGTAACTAATTTTAAAAAATCACAATAATGATAATGTATAGGTAAGATATTTGTGCTACCAGACTCCTGACTCAATAGATATATCTTTATGGCAAGTGCGATCTCAGACATATATTAAACACTGCCACATTAAGAAATGGTGGGTGAAAGAGCAGCTAGATTATCGGATGGAAAAGTCCAGCCATTACATGTTCTGGATGGAGACACCTTTGGCAGATCTGGAATATGGGGTGGGGGGGATCCCCACTTGTGCTACATGTCCAGCAGAGGGCGATGGGTTTCCACTCACACTGCATTGGTGATGATGATGTCTCTGTGAAGGCCTTCAATGTTTGCAGGCTCAGGGGTGATGCTCTTCATTAGACGCTGATGGAAAAGAGGACAGTAAAAGAGGATACACGTTGTAGACCACAGACTTTGGACTCATAACTATATACAACAGTAAAAACTGCTATGTATATGGATATATGTGTGTATATAATTGACGTTCAAATGTTTGGAGTCTCCTGGTGCTTGTGAGGTAAATGAAATTTCTAAAAAAACACTAATGTGCCTTCTGGGCTTAAAAAGTTGAGAGGGTTAAGTGTGCCGAAAGTTGTCAAGTTCAATCCCCACCACTGCCAAGCTGCTGCAACTGTGAGGCTCTTAAGCAAAGGCCGTAACACACTCCATGCTCCAGGTTTATGACTGATCCTGTGCTCTGACCCCAGCTATATAAGCCAGTATCTATCAGTCTGTCTGTTTCCTCTCGGTTTAGCTATTTTCCTAGCCAGAAATGATATACAAACATTAGATAATAGTTAAATATATAGGAAATATAAGATGAAAAATGACTAATTGTATAAAAATAATTCAAACTGTATGTAGTAATAACAAGGATAAAAGGCCTTCAACACCAATAAATTGGGTCTTTAAAGTTTCTTGTCAGTAGAAATTTATACTATTTAGCAGACATCCTAATCTACAGCGACATACAAAAGTTTTTTAAGTCTAAACTTTAAACAGCTTAATACTACAATGCTATATTACAAAACATGGTGCAACAATTTAAAAAAAACTGTTAAACAGGGTAGCATAGATAAAGAGCAACATGGAAAAAAAATTTGATAGTGACCCTGAGTAAGGAAAAAACAAGTATAGAAAAATGAATTAATGAATAAATGTGTCAGATGTTTTAAAATTTTTTGGGTGGATCTTTAATTGTCTCTTGAAGGAGTCAGTGACTTTGTAGTTCTAACACTAGTGGGAAGTTAAGTTCATTCCTCCATCTTAGTGCCAGAACAGAGAGAAAGACTATTATGTGTAATTTTACCATAAAAACAAACTGTCCTAAATATTTACCCAGAATTCTATAGATTGCCAATAAATATCTAAATTAAATTAAATAAAAATCTGATTGTGCCTTGACTTATTTACAACATTTTTGAAACTTTAGGAGAAAACTAGGAATGTCTTTAAGAAGTGCGCCATTTTCCAAATGCACATGAATAATTACTACTGCATTGTCTTTTCTCAGTCTGGTAAAACATTACTGTTTTTCTTCTCTAAATTATTTGGCGTCCTTAAAGTGGTGCAAAGTTTTCACTGACAGAAACATTGTCTAATCACAGGACCAACAAAAAAAATCCTGTGAAAAACAATACAGGACTTAACAATTATGAACAAAAAGGGTATATTCTGTGAACGCTTATGAACTGTCTTCATTGTACAATAGACGTAAACCTGCTCTCTCTATTTATAAAAGTTTTCTTTGAAAGCGTTTCTCTACTTTATTTTTAGCCCAAAAGTGAATGCCAGCCACCCGAAAGACTTTAAGGCTTTATAAATGAGTAAAAGAAAAAACTGATCAAAGCAGCTTTAAAACCAGGGTTATGGAGTTTGCTGTATGCTGAAGTTTATAAAGGCTTGTTAGTCATTATTGTTTAAGCATGTTTATGAGATAAATTAAAGGAAATCATTTTTGTTCCATTAATTTATTTTTAGTTTAACATCTAATAGGCACATAAGGGGGTAAATGCATGTTACTTCTTCACACAGGTAGATGATGGTTTAACATTTTGATGATTACCAGGGTCTAGTAGGAAGAACTCAGATACATCTATCATATTTTCAAATGTAAATATTGTCCATTCCTCCAGCAATAGTAAACCATTATTGAGTGTGTACACTATGGCTTTGTTACTGTACTAGGTAGGATGATCAGGACTAACCTACAACAGGGCCTTAGCAAGCAATTTACAAGTTTCATCCATTCCATCTTCCAAATAATGCACTCTATGTGATTAATTTAAAAAAATACCAACTTTAACATTACACCAGCAAGATTTTGTTCCAATGTAAATATAACACATCTGAAGTTCATCAACTACTTCATGAAATTCATGTACTACTCCTAGCTGACCTCGCTTACACCAAGGACGCCTGTCTGTAGCGCCAGGTAATAGCAGTTATACTAAACACACATCCTATCTGACACATCTTTTCAGCAGCATTGTGTATTTAAGGCAAACACAAACATGCAGCACCCGTTCAGTCGGACAGCTCCATCAAAAGCAGTTGGACGAGAAGCAGGACGGCAGCGGCATCTGGACTATGCTAGCCTCGCTCGTCACGTCTCACATAGACCAAATGGATTATATGAGTCACAGTCTTATATGTGTTTATGTTTATCTAATTTACCTGCACCTTCTCTTTGTGGCTTGTGTGTTATTGCCTAATGACAGATGGGTTTGGATGCTGTTGTTTTCTGCTGTACCTGTTTAAAGGTCCCTTTGGTGGTGAGCAGGTGGTAGACCATGTAGGAGGGCACACAAATAAACGAGGAGACACCAATGCAGTAGCCCAGGACAGTGGTCCAGAATGGGTACAGATAGTCAAATAGCTTTACCTCAGGGGGGAAGGCCAGGAAACTTCCAATAATGAACTATAAATAAACAATACATAGAACAATAAGCTTCCTGTTAGATGGAAGGTTTAGTGGTATGCTATTAGATGTATGGGACAATAAGATATTTAATATAAAATGCTTCAACTTGAAAAAGCTAATTACCTCTGCTGGACAATGTTGAATTAAATATATATAATTACATAACTTAGATTAGATTTAACTTTATTGACATTGCACAAGTTGAGGAATAATTTAAAAGAAAGGGTCTTGGTCTGATACCTGGAAGATGGAAGTGCAATTCCCAGCGAGGCCCTTAAAGCCCATTTGCTCAGTTGTATAGAAGAGATTCAAATTGCCCCTGGATAAGGGCGTCTTTGCCAACTGCTGTAAATGTACATGTATTCGGTTCTACCTAAATCCCTAAAGTATAGAAGGCCTCTTGGGGATATGCTATGAGGATGGCAATATTTTTATGCATACATTTTAATTAAATTGAAAACTATTTAGTGCTAATTGTTGCTGGTTACTTACATTAAAGAAAACTTTTATCATTTCAATTAGCACTAAATAGTTTTCAATTTAATTATAAAATTAATGCATAGATATATGGCCATCCTCATAGCATATCCCCAATGTTGTGTAATGTCTGTTGTGTATTGTTAATTTATTATTGCACTAAATGTTATGTTGTCTTTTGCACTATTGCACTCAGGTTGCAATCATGCACTTCATGTTGCGGAGAATTTTAGTTTTATGTTGGTGTATTTCTGTCCTGTTGATTCTGTGTTGTGTTCATTTGTGTTGCACAATGGAATCTTGGAGAAACATTTCATTTTACTGTGTACTGCATCTGCTCTATATGAATAAAATGACAATAAAGCTTGACTTGCCTTACTTCACTTGACTTGATGTCAAATTCAGTGGGTCAATTTAAAAACCAAACTGACCTTGAGTGAAGATCCTATGTAATTTTTAGTTTTGGTTCTAAATGTATAATGGTAACAAAATGTATAAGCCGATCGTTTTATATATCTAATTTATAATGCAATCTCAATATACTAAGCGTTTAAACATAAATCAGTTCTATATTATAACAAGAAGTTTGGGTAAACCTAAGCATTCTTTAAGAACCAACTACTTACATAAACTGTGATAAGATCTAGGGCTGTGTAAAAATATGAACAGAGCTAACTATAACAATATATTTTTTCATGAAAAAAAGTAGTGACATTCTTAACATTTAAATGTTAATGTTTTAAACTGGCTTAGGTTTACACTAATGTTTAATTCACATCCACACTGTGTGTCATCCACTCCTGCATTTATCACTGACACATGCAGTCATTGTCTCAAAAGCATGGCTAATAAAATAAAGCCGCTTCCAGCTTTGTATTCATTCATTCATTCATGTCTATATACCCGCTTATTGCCAAACTTTCCGGGGTCACAGGGGTCTGCAGGACAGGTCGCCAGTTCATAGCAGGGCCACACGCACACAACCACACGCACTCACATTCACTCCTATGGACGACTTAGAGTTACCGATCAACTTAATGCACATGTTTTTGGACTGTGGGAGGAAACCCACGCAACACGGGGAGAACATTCAAACTCCGACAGAAAGACCCCATGCCCGGGATTCGAACCCAGGACCTTCCTGTTGTGAGGCGACCATGCAGACCACTACGCCACCGCGCCGCCCAGCTTTGTATTTGTTTTATTTTTTGTTACTTATAATAACTATTGTTATATGTTTTTTAATTTTAATATATTGTAATATATTTTATCATGTATCGTGATGCCCCTTGCTAATACACGGCCCTAATAAGAGCAATAAAAAGTATGTAAACTTGTTACATGTTGAATGTTATTGACAGGATTAAGACAGGCACATTAGAGTGATGGCTTATGTCAGACATTTCGGTGACTGAGTTAAAGATCTAGATTGTTTGGACATCTGCAGAGGAGGGAGATTTGGAATATTTATAGGAGTATGTTGGATATAGAGCCGTTAGGCAGAAGGCGAGAAAACAAGCAAAATGGTAGGTATATGGATGTGACAAATGGGAACATTAGTTGGTGTGGAAAAAGCAGATTAACAGAACAGGATTAGGTGAAGGCAAACAAAAAACTGTAGCGACCCCTGAAGGAAACACTCAAATTAGGAGTAAAAGAAGAAATTAAAATCTCTGTAGTCTTAGTGGGTCATCAAGATTAATGAAAAAAAATGATGTAGTAGTGTATCGAGGCACTTTTACTTATAGCTGGACTGACCAGTAGGAAACAAGGGCATATGGCAACCCAGCACACCCTCCAGAACAGACCAGGGGAGAAGCCGATCATCAGCTGTACATCATTGCAGAAACGTGTTGTCCCTCAACACACAGACACACAGTGTGGTCACATAATATAAGACATAGAACTACACAGATACCTAAATATAACCATTTAACAGTCAGGTATTTACCATAAAACCAGGAGACAGCAATGACCTCTAGGAAGACTACAGTGATGACAGCGGGGCCTGTTGCATATTCCTCAAACAGTTTTACCACAAATGCTCCTCCCTAAAACAACATGACGCTAGCACTAAATAATAAAATACTACTTGTTAAAAAATAATGTTAATAATTAAAGTTCTTATTTTTATTTACAGTGGAATGTGAGAGGACTTACATAGGTAAGTGTGGACAGAGCTCCCAGGTAGCAGACGCACACCAGACCTAACACAAACCACTCTCTTCTGCGGGCCAATAGGTGAGGAAACTCATCCAACATGGCAGTAATCACTCCTTCCAGTCCGGCAAACTGCAGGTGGAGGCATAAACAATAATAAAGTGAGCACCATGTTAAATAAAACAGTAACAAATGCACATTAACAGCACTGTGCATTCTGACAAAGCCAAGTGCTGAGCAGGAACAAAGACCAGACACACCATAATCTTGTTAGTGAATCATGATAAGCACATGCTGTCATTCTTTGCGGGTGTTTACCAATGAAACTGTATGAGTGGTTTAATATGATACTTTAGGAAAAAGCATTAGAAGGGCAAACCAAGGACAGCGAAGTGACCATCAGTCTAAGCACAGCAATTGGAACACATCACTGTCAGCCAAAATGTCATGCTCTCGGTTAATAAGCCAAATGCTTAGTAAAACCTGCTTAGAACTCCACACGCTATTATTAAGATAGGCTGAAAGAGCTGGACTAATTAACTAGTGGAGCAAAAGAGACTGACCGTGCTATCTAATCCCAGCATGATGATCATGAGGAAGAAGATAATGGCAAGGAAAGTGCTTGCAGGCATGTTGGCGATGGCCTCAGCATAGACGATAAAAAGTAGACTAGGACCTGAAATGAGATGCATATTTAGTACGAAATAAAAAATAACAATAATGAGAAAAAAGACAAAATAATAAATTCACATAATATTTTCACGCCAATTCTAAAAAAATGTAAATCCTTACAAATATATATGTGAATATGTATACATTTAAATATATACTCTGTATCTTTATTCATGTTCCATATATTCATGTATTTATATAGGGCAGCGCTGTAGTGGTGTAGCGCACACCTTGTGCGCTGGGATAGGCTCCAGCAGGCTCCTTTGACCCTGAGCTATATATATATGCAGTGACAGTGACAAAAAGTTTAATTTTATCTAACCTTTTTATAATTTTTTATAGAAAGTTCAAGTTTGATCCATATCATATTTTAGATGTTGGTATAAAATAAAGCTTTTGGATTTTACCAGCATCTTTTGCTACCGTCTCCACCCCCTCCTTCCGCATCTCAGCCATGTAGCCCAGTACTGTGAAGATCACAAAGCCTGACAAGAAGCTGGTCAGACAGTTCACTGTACTCGTCACCAATGCATCTCTAAAACACATAAAAAGGTCTTTATATAATTCTGCCTTTTAAATTAATGTATAAATGAATGTAAATTGAATTATCCATTCTAAAAAAGGATAACTATATATACAAATAGTTTATTTCTTTTTAGTAAATAAAAATTTAAATTATTCTTTAAATTATATATTATTTTTATTTTTATAAACAAAATAGCAAAATCATGGTAAGTGTAAGGTAAGAACAACAATAAACAGTTTTCAAATTATACACATGTTTACTTGTAACAGTTGTTGTGAAATGGATTGTAGCTGGCAAAAGCAAGGAGCACACCAAAACCTGGACCCAGAGAAAAGAAGATCTGCGCTGCTGCATCAATCCAAACCTAACAGAAAATTTTAAAAAAGTTATACAAATTTAAAACCAGAATACTGAATCAACGCTGAAGGCCAATATCAAGATCAAGCTTGTTGATTCTCAGCGTTGTCTATTATAGTTGTCCAAAAATTTTCATCTTTTTACCGTAGGGGTCATAAGCTTCTCCCAGTTAGGCTTTAGGTAAAACACAACACCTCTCCATGCTCCGGGCAAAGTGGCACCTCGAACCAGAAGGACCAACAGCACAACATATGGAAGCGTTGCAGTCACCCATACTACCTATTAGAGAAAAAAGACAACTAACTTGGCTGCCTTCTATTGTTTTTTAAAGGGTACTTCTGTCCATGGTCCCAAGCAAAAAAGGCTATAGCATCCTTAGGATTTTTTGTCATTTTTCTGATTTAGACTTCAGCTACTATATACTTCCGAAATTCACATTATTATTTTTTCGTTTCACCTTTCCGGATGTCTTAACTCCTTTCCAAATACTGAAGTAGACGATTGTGAAGATAAAGAGAAGACACAGAGCCAGCTGCCAACTAACCGCACCCAGCTGGTGAAGACCAGGGGACAGGTTAACCTGCAACACCTTCCGTCTAAGACATTTAAATAGATAAAGAGAAAACAAGAAAGAGAGAGCATAAAAGGTAAGTTACAAAAGAAGTAGCTGCATACATTAGCAAGGAGACATACAAACAACACAGTTAATGGCAGAATAATAAAACAGTGAAAATTGAGTAGGAGTTCTGATAAACAGAGTAATGAGTGAGAACTCGCTATTGGCGGTCAAACGGAAACACATTTATAAAGAAAACAGGAAATTCCTACTGATATTCCTACTGAGCTAGTTGATCCAGTGTGTGTTTAGCCTACATCTCAGAAACGTCTGCAAATCTCCCCTAATGCTTTAGCCTGAAGTAAATCAAACCAGACAAAATTGGTTATGATCTACCGAAGATATTAACATATGCTCCTACACAGAGCTTTGTCTACAACTACCTCCTCATAATCTTTACAGAACATTCTACTTGCACTCAGGAAATTAAGTTTTTCTTTCAAACTATTCCTCCCTTGCTTACTCTCTGGCCTTTTCTGGATGCTCCTGGCACTTACATGCACTTACGTATAGAACTCCTCGGCAGGTGAGGTGGAATCGTTGGTCCAGGAGACATTGCTATCAGTGGACATATACTGCTTGCAGTTGGCTGTGTTCCATGAGTTTTTGCATGTTGTCCACGGAAGCGTAGTGTTGAAAGAGGATAACAGGTAGTACAGAGCCCAAGCCATGATGGTGTTGTAGTAGAACGCAATATACAGGGCAATAATGCAGATTGCAAATCCAATGCCTACACAAGAGATGCAGATTAATAAATTCATCTACTCTACTTTGCTTCAACCATCTTCTACTTCAAAGAGACGGGCTGATGACATTTAAGACATTTCTATAAAAGTGAAGATCTATTAAAGCTGGCATTTTACAAAGAAAATCAAATGTGGCCATTTCCATAACAGAGAGGAAAACAGCTATCAACAAAGTGGCACACAAGCACCAGGGAGAAATTGGAAGGACATCTCGATGCTGTGTATTAACAGTTACATCTTCCATGTGCCTTCACTATAGTGTGACTAAGAATAGTCACAGGGGTAAGACTATGCTGATATACATTTTAATATCAAGCTAATTTATAATTGGTCAGTGTGTATAAACCTAGCATTTTACTTATTTTATTGGGAATATTTCAAATAAAACCTGGATTACATCATGCACGAAAATGATAATCTTAAAAACAAAAACTTCAATAGATAAGTATATATATCATAAGCTATGGTTTGGACACAACTATTCAAACGGGAGAGCTTTGAAATAGACTTGACCTGACAGGCGTGATCGTACCCTTAAAGACGGGGCAGATGTGTTTCCAGATGGATATGCAGCCGCTGCGGTGAAACTGCCCGAGAGCCAGTTCCATGTAGAACAAAGGAACACCACCAAACACCGCCATCAGCAGGTAGGGTAACAAGAAAGCACCTGGAAAAAAAATTCTATATTATAGTACAGTAGTTACACAGGTTAAAACATGCAATAATTGCTTTTGGTATTTTCTGAAACCAATGAAAATCCTCAACATTCACCACCTACATTGAAATCTGAGGGTAATTAAAAAAACAAAAACATGCATTAAGAGTTGGTTCCACAAAAGTGAATGTATGTGTGTGTTTCACCATGCCAAAGTAAAGAATGGTAGAAGGCAGCGCCAGTTTGAACAAGCCTCTCTGTTTGATTAAAGCTTTATTTGTGTGCTTCTGACATGAGTGTTAAGATAGCAGATGATTTAGTAGCTGCGAGGCAGGTTATTAAACAATAAGAGATTGAAGTCCGTCTCTTGAAAGCCACAATTAGTGTTGGTAGCAGCAAGTGCGTCCCTAGTTGCTCTATCTCTCACTCACCCTCCCATCTTGCATGGTAGAACAGGAAATTACAAAGATTTTATTATTTCAACTTCAAAGGCAGTAGGCTGAATCCTGTTTGCAGTGACAACGTGAGCAGTCGAGTAGAAAGAGGAGACAGAACAGCGGAGTTCCCTGTAAAATAACACACTGTTCTATTTGTTTCCCCCTTAAGCACACAGAATCTGATCGATTAGGTTTTAAAAAAGAAACAGAAATCTTTTTGACAAGTTATTGAGAGTGGTAGGTTGCTCTTGGCCTCAATCACATGCATGAAATGACTCTCTATCAAGTGCTGCTTTTCCGTTTTTTGTCCATAAACTCACCCCCTCCGTTTTGGTAGCAGATGTATGGGAATCGCCACACATTGCCCAGGTCCACCGCATAGCCGATGACCGACAGAAGGAAATCCACTTTCTTGCTCCATGTCTCTCTGGGTGGATCCAAACTGGTCTGCTGGACCACAACTGTCCTGAATCCCCCAGGAGCATTTGATTTGTCCCCGATAGCCCCAGTGTTTTCTCTTTGGCTCTGAGCTGATGTGCTGGGGTACCCATTTGAAACCTGGGTGGGTCCCAAGCCTGACTTCTCGCCTTTCTCAGCAATACTGCCATCCACCAGCCTGCCATTTTCTTCAAATTTGTCTTTTCCCTCCTGGTTCTCTCTGTTCATCATCACTGTTTGTTTCATCTCCATGGTCAAGGGTGAGATGCTGTGAACGCCTCTGCTGAAAGTTTTCTAGCACTGGCTGATAAGGCGTCCATGAGGGGGCTCACGTAAAAAAGAGAAAATGGATCGGCAGATCAGGGGAATGTAGATACAACAGCAATGGACCTGATTGTTAAGTCCACTTCAATAAGTTTTAAATGAGCTCTGCTGCAAAAAAGAACAAACATATATAAGGCGCATCAGAAAGTAGACAAAAAAGCACACACACACGCACACGTCTGTCAGGTGATTACTTATTTGATCCAAGACATGGTATCTAATATGACCTCTGCAAAATCAAACAGAGCCTAAAATATTGGGAATAATATTCGAAAATTATTCCCAATGAAGCATACACAATACGTGGGATGCATTTGGCATTTCTTTGCCTTTATATAAATTAACACAAACATCATCAGAGAACTCCGGAAATTAGAACTTGAGAAATGACATCTAGTTCAGCTAAAATTATGCTGGAGAGATAAACTTTGAAGAGCTGACTTCAGTGATTTCCTGCTGTTTTACAGCAAAAAATAGAAAATTGGAGTCAAGATTTTAACACAGCTTAAGAGGAAATTAAAAAATAAATTCAAAAAATCCATTTGCATACCAAGAGTCACTTTTAAGCATTAGTAACTAAAGAAAATATTGGTTTTAAATTTTCATGTTTAAAGACCACACATTTATTCTGCGAGCAACAAGTTTTTCCAGCCAATCTAGACACAGCTATTATTATAAGAGGTTAACATAGTAAATAGATCTTCCCTAAGGTCTTAAAATCCTGAACACCATGACATTAATGCATGGTACAGAATTTTCTATTTCACAAAGGAAAAAAGCTGGTTTTGTTCAAAAAAATACACCTACACATTTGATTCTATTAGAAATAAATAAAATAGAATAAAACTTTTTTCATTCTTCCAGTCTAAAAATTTTATTTAATCTGCCAAACATTTAATACCTTACAGCAATTAAAGAAATAATTTTTAAACTTTCCAATTAGATTTTAAATTCTGCATTTATTAAAAAACCAGCAGAAGATTGGAATGAGCAGTTTTCTTTGTCCTTTTGACCTAAATAATAATGGTTAAAAATTTTTAAAAAATATATAACATGTATTGAATGTGGATACCCATAATGGCATTATTAAACTAATATTAGAACCCATAACCTGCTGTATATTTTTGGCAAACATCTTTATATCCACAGTCACTTTGCACAAAGTTACCACAAGCACATTCATCAGCAATTTAAGTTTAAAGAGTGTATTAAGTCATATACAAGTGCACACAAGTAAAAACCCAGTTCTTCTTATATTTTTTATGGTTAAACTAAATTTCGAACACAACATGCGCAGTACAACCCTACCGTTCAGGAGTGAAGCAGTTCTGTGGGGGTCTCTGTGTGCAGGGCTAGTGCTTGTCGACCCTGGAAGCCAAGTGTGTAAGACACACCTCCTTAACACTCCTGCACACACGCACACGCGCGCACACACACACACACGCGCGCGCACACACACGCGCACACACACACACACACACACACACACACACACACACACATATACAGCTTTTCCCTATACACACATTTACAGTGGTCCTCATACTTATTGATCCCTCAGTTTTTCTCTATCTAGCACTCCACACAGGTGATGAAATCTAAACCCTTCATTTACTTTTTCCCCATATATTTATTTTTTAAATCATGAAGTACACACAGCAGTGACAATAATCTTTATCTGGTTTTCATGTAAAGGGGTGTTGTGGAAATTATTTTGTGTAAGCATGCAAAAATGAAACAGTGAATCAACATCATTTACTTGCCTGTGAAATGAGATAAAACTAAAAAACTTGCAAAATAATATTATTTTTAATTAAGTTCAAAACTGTAACAAGACATTTAGGACTTGTCAGAATCGGGAATCATTATATAATGTAATACTATGTATTAAAACACATAAATTCTTACTTTAATCCACAGCTAAATAAAACTTAGGAATAGCAGGGCAAAGTAGATAAATTCCCATCTGTTACTCTGGCATGTACCGAATCAGGGCTGACCCAGATTCTAATAATCCTACTGAGTTTTTTCTTTTCTTATTCCCTCAATCTTATATTGGGTTTAAAGTTAAGACAAAGAGGTGACCATTTGTTCATGTCTAATGAACAGAAATAAAGAATAAAGTTGTGGATAATATAAAAATTCTACACTAAGCTTAATAAAAACAGAAAAAAGGAAGGGATAAGAGATAGCCTGTATGGTAAAAGATTTTAACTGAAATAGCAATTTTTTTTAACATGTGAATAACATAACCTGCAGTCTAAAAGAGAGGGAAATGCCATTAGAGGAAAATGATGTTTAATCAGTAAGGAAGTAAACACCCCTTACTGCCACTGACACACCCAAAAGTAAAGAAACTAAGGCACGATACAAAATAATTACTCAGGGTTGCTCTTGCACCGTATTTTTCTTTTCCTCTTATCAAAATCCTAGCTGTCGGTTTAGGAGGTACAGTTTACATATCCTTATACCCTACTACACAGATAAAACCCATCACCACATTGTTTTTCAACTAGCCGCCACAAAACACTGATTGCTATCTAACATACAAAAGGGAAAAATAAATGAACTCCCGTGACAGACAGCAGGCTGATCCTTGGCACAGAAAGAAAAATAACCCCACACTTTAAAAATCGTACGCTTTATGACATGGATAAAATTGATCATATTTATTTTTTGATTAAGCCTTAATGACATTAAGGCCAAAGCTAATTAAAGCATGGATTTAAGAATGTTTAGTGTTTTATTAACATAAGAGTCATGACATGCAGTAACAGGGTGTTATGCCAACAATTGTGGTTTCTCCAGATACGAGGAACATATGTTGGCATGACGAACAAACTCTGACCTTTGAAACACGTTGTTGTGTTTTCCAGCGTCTGTCTACAGAGTAGGGGGCACAGATTAAAGACGAAGTAGGCCAGATGAAGGCTGACAGAGGGCGGAAAGAACAGAAAACAAACATGAAGTAGGAAAAAAAGGCATAGAGAAACAAAGAGGATAGTTTTTTTATTAGTTTTTATGTGTCTTCTGTCTTATTCTTCCCAAGCTTGCTTAAAAGCCTGCAACCAGGTAAATCTGACTTAATCTCTACATCTCATTCTTTACTTTCCATTCATGGGCATAAGTCTAAGTTTAATTCTGTTTTCTTTTGTAAAATAGACTGATGGGTTGTTTAGTATATTTCTAAATGCATTTACCTATACGGTATTTGTTGAAGGCCTTTATTCAGAACAACATACAAATATACCTTGAGTCTCTTTTGATGAAAAGATTGATTCTGGTTCAGGAGATCACAAACTAAGTGTACAAAACATGCAAAAAAAGAGCAACAAATTGTTTTCTCTTTTAGTTTTGTATTAATGTGAAAGAACTTTACAAATGATTTTAACTCAACCTAAAAAACACAGAGTTCCATGATAACTTACTTCACAGTGCTTTTAGCATCCTTTCAAGGCAACCCTGGAAATTCACATCAGGTCAAGCTTTAACTCCTACATCTTTTTCAGGTTTTTACACACCAGCACACACATTCTAAGCAGCCTCAAAAAACAGTTGCATCATACCTTTTCCGGAACACCATTCTTTCTACCAGGCTAATAACAGATTCTTTCTAATATGCTAATTCTCACTAATTTCCATGTTATTATTTTAAGACTGAAGCCGAGGCATTGTGTGGTGAATGATGTCACGACTAAACTTAATAGATGCAAAAACTCCACAAAAATACATTCATTATGACTAAAAGTCATCCTAAAGTTCACAGTGCAGGAGGCCTATTAATTAAACAAACACATATACAAGGCACACGCACACACACACACACACATACACACATATATATATATATATATATATATAAAAACTCAAAAAACATACCGCATGCAAAGATTGCCTTTCCAATCGGCTACTAGGTTAATCCTCAACAAGCTGAAAGAATGGTCTGCAGGAAGGGAGAAAAGAGGGAGGAGATAAAATAGCCAAAATCTAAAATAGTTAAAGGGTATTAAAGCAGATTTTTTAGGGGATTGGAACCAGGCACTTAAATCCCATCAGTGCCGCTTAAGTTTTTTGATAAGTGCAATAAAAATGTAAAAAAAAAACACTATTAAAGTAAAGTAAATAAAAAAGTTTAGTCAATGTGCTTTTGTATGAGTTTCTGGAAACCCTTGGATTGATATTATGGAGCTTCCAGCAGCCATTACACTTCTAAAAAACAATTTGAAGCTTCCGTTTTGGCCTGCTGCAAGGGGTCTGACAATGTCTCACAGCAGCACATCTTCTCAACAGGCCAAATAAGACACATTATCTTCTACAGACTGCCTAATGCTTTATCAAATCTATGCAAAATATTCTACCAATACATTCAGTAAAATGTGTTTACTGAAGATAAAAGACTTTTTGTCTTGTTTTATCCCTTAAGACTGAGTAAAGCACCCAAATTCAAAACAGGAAATGATGCAAAATTTCGGCCTTGAAAGCAGTTTTATTAACAGATGAACTTTAGTATAATAAGGTTATTATTTTACATTTAGACTGCATTTTTTATACCCTGTTACATAAATATATTTGCACATTCAAAAGATCTTTTTCTTAATTTGATCATTTATAACAGAAATGAAAAGAATGACAGATTACAGATTAAAAAGGGTTCGAGGACAAGGATAAAAAGGAGCTACAGTACATAACGCAATCAGATTTAACAAGATTCTTACATTTTAAGAAATATTATTTGTATGGACACGGGTGTTTCTCAGAGGCCATCTGAGACCCCGGCAGGCTGATATACCCATTAAGGTAAGTATACGACTTTTAGTGATCTCTGGTGGACTGGCTTCGGCAGTCACAAGGTTCTCAATTTCATAATAAGTCTCATAAAATGTTATATAAGGGTAAAATGAACACGAAAGAACACACCATATCTTAAATCATATAAAACTTAAGTATATGCTAGAATTAACTTAATATGTACTTTCCAATCATTTATAAAACGGGTTCTTATAGTATAGTTATGGGTATCATATTTGAATATACTACATCTGCTTTTGTAATACTGAGGTCACATCAGTGCTAATTAAAAGTTAGATAACTTAAGTGATGTTAAGCAAGTGCAATTTAAGTAAAAGAAAGAATTTTTTTAAAGCTACTTTAAGCACTCGGACAGTAAGACACTTTCTCTCCCATGGCTGCATGGTATAGTAATGTGTGCATTGTATGCATACTTCAAAATAAAGGTGGGAGTAATTTCATAATTTTCATTCTGGAACTTTTTGCCTATACTTTATTATATTTTGGGAGTATGAGATTTCTAACTGAGCCAAAGACTGTTATTGCCAAACATTGGCAAATACATGTGGATGTCAAATATTTATAGTCATATTCATTTAATCCTATAAAATACCCCAAGCAATCCCTGTAAAAAATGTTTTTTTATGCTGTAGCATTTTAGTTGTGTTTTACTAGATAAGCCTAACATAAACCTCCCTATGCATGAACACAATGTAAGGCACATAAAATCTTGACCTTAACTGCACTAAACACCTTGGAATTTTAATTATGTGGTGGCTTGCTCAGGAAACCAGCAGAGGAAACTTGCTGGTGGTGAGAATCGAATTCGATTTTGGCATCACAGCAAAATGGGGCCACTTATTTCATATTAGTCCAAATAATGTTGAAAATAAATGTCTATCAAACAACTCTATTTGAAAGTAGTGTGTCCACATACTTATCCAAATTAGAAATTACCTTTCTCCTGTGCTGTATAATTGATTTTATCATGTTTACCAACAACTCTAAATGAATATTTTACAATAAAGTTTAATCTTTTTCTATCACTGCAGAAGAATTTCGCTCCACTCTTCCTTGTGGAGTTAGATGGCTTTTGAACATTAAGTACATTTTTTCTAGGTCCTGCCATAGTATCTCAATGGGATCTCAGGACTCAGCCACTTAAAAAAAGCCTCAATGCTGTTTTTGTTAGCCATTCAGGGGCAGACCTTTTTTGCCTGTTGGATTGTAGTTGTTTCTTTTTGGTTAGACACATATCACAACTGGGAATGAACTTTAAACCCAAAATGATCTGGGTCTTAGCTTCCAGCTAGGTATTCCCAATCCAGTGAATTACTACACCATGTTTTTTGTACGCCATATCAACTTAATCCAGATTTTAAAAGACCCACAAAACATTGAAAGGCTTTTAAATAAAATCTATAATGTACCCTAATAACCTTTTAATAACATTCTCAGTTTCTCTGGATTTTAACAAATTTGACATTTTGCCATATTCACACTGCTGCAAACATTTTAGCAGGATTTGGATTTAGCAGGGCTGGCAGTAATCGAGCCGGCATGTGTCTTTTTTAACTGCATTGTGTATGGGCTATGCCTGTGCCTTATATATATATATCTGCCTGTTACTGTGTAAATATTTTTAAGATGTTTAAAGCATTAGAACATATCAGTCTAAGTTTATTTCATTTTCAACTTGTTTTATTGTATTTCTCAATCCTTAATGATATGCGTGTTATATTTTAAATAGATTACAAAATCACCTACAATATTACTTCCCGCCCACAGTCCAAAAACATGTACAATAGGTTAATTGGAGTCTGTGTGTTTGTTTGTCTATGTGCGATAGACTTGTGACTTGTCCAGGGTGTACCCCTGCCTCTTGACCTATGTGCACTTGGATAGGCTCCAGCAGACCCCGGTGACCACTAGTTTAGAAAAAAGATGTTATAGAAGATGAATGAAGGAAATAAGAATATTTTTTTCATTTTGCAATATATATCGCAGAAAAAAATTATACAATGCAAGTAGTTTTTCTCCGAATATGGTATAGCTTCTTATATGATTATTTTCCAAAGGGTTTCCTGGTGTTTGTGATTTTTCTAGAAACGTAATCTTCACTTTAAACAAATACCCTTTCATCAGCAACCCTACTGGTTTAAAGGCTCTCATTAATATGTTCAAGATATTTTATATTGTGCAACTGTTTTATGACTGAAACTATAAATCTCCAGCAAATTCCCCAAATGATATATTAAAGTCACTCACTCACCATATAGAGGGATCAGACACATTTTCACTGTCTCCAGATTTGCTAAAAAGGAAAGCAGACTAAACCACTTATGGCAATGAAAAAACCTTGAATAGTATACCTTAACTTAGACTGACACTGCTCTACAACAAATCAGTGATTTACCTTTGATAGATAAAATTGCTTTACAACAGACATTCCTTTTTGCACCAGACTATTCCTTCACCCTTAAGTTTGGTGATTCCTGACAAAGGCAGCAAAATAAACATAAGAATGCTTATTCTTACTCAAAGCCTTTATTACAAACTTCAAACCTGGTGTGAATAAATGGCTTACAGATTTGCACGCAATGCTTTATGGAAAGATGCTTAATCTACCAACCCAGGTCCATATGCTTTACTTGTGTATGCTGTTTCATATTCAATAGAATCATTGAAGCATTATCAAACTCATCAAATTGCTACATCTGGATTTCACTAGATGGATTATTCAATTGAAACAAGAAAAAATGACATTCAGTAAAAAAAAGGAAATTTTATTATTATTATTTTTTTAATTATTATTATTATTTTTAATCTAGAACAGCTTTTTTTGAAAAAAAGGTTAAAACAGGTGGAGTCAATAAGACCTGGCTGTAGCCAGATTGGACATGCTCAGTCTCCACAGTTATGCCAGTGCTCCCATTGGATCCCAGGCAGGGAGAATAACAGGCTTCTGCTTCATGACTTCCAAGATCTCATCGGAGAGAAACTTCTTATCCACCACCACTTCATAAACATATTCCGAAAACCACTCGTCTGTCATGATTAAATAACCTGGGGGATAAAGAGCAAACTTAAAATGAGTTACACAAATTTAAACAAGGAAAACAGAAAGGAAGTTAGAGTGAATAAAGAAAAAGCTAGCTAGCTCCGGTTTTAACATCATCCATAAACCAGCAGACTTAGTAGAAAGTAAACTTATTTGTTGGACTCAATATTATTTTATGCTAATTAAAGCTAATTCTATCTAAAATTCATAATTTCTTTTCTCTAAAAATGTAAGGCAAGTAACATTTGCTTGTTAAAGCTTAAGCAGGTGGTGTTCTTAAGTGTTCTCCACAGATGCCGACTGTTGACTGGATTAACCTGCTGGTTTGTCTAGTCAGAAGAGAAGACTTTTTTATAAGTTAAATAACCAGGTGCTAACAGAACACACTTAGCCATAAAACAGCCAACAGCCAACTTTCCAATCACTTTTTTAATAAAAGTAATTGAAAAGTTGTTAAATTGTTAATTCTCAGCAAAGAGCTGCTTTTGTTTTGTTGATATATATATTCAAAGCAAGTATTAATAAAACTATTCAAGCCCTTTTCTCTCTATCAACAGCCTTTCATTTATTTTGATTCCAAACAATGAGCCTTCACCTTAGAAATCCTCAATTTACCACTCTTCCTTTCAAACACTCTTCTTTGATTTGTCTGCTTACGTAGGTATCCCAATCATATCCGATGTATTTTCACTTATTAATGTGACTTAAAACAGATTTGAAAATATCGGAACCCATTTTCTTTATCCTACTCATATAATCGTTTGTCATTATATAAATGCAGCCAAATATTTTTATTCAACACTGATTTTGAGGCTGAAATAATCAATCATGGCTAATATTTTTTACGCTTCTGGTTATAAGTATAGCTAATTACAGTATAATCTTTGGGGAGAAACAATGGTAGTACAAACGCAGGCATAGCTGACAGTCTACGCTTAAAAAGCATATACTTTTCCTCTCTCCCAAGGCCAGCAATGTCTTCTTTCTTTCAGACAAATATTTTCTTAAAGCCACAAAAACTGCACGATTTATTTATATAAAGATGTACTGGTGTGCATCTATAATTAATGTAAAATAACACCTCTTTACTTTAAACTTGAAAATTCTTCAGCATTTACATCACTCCAATAATAGAATATTATTAGGCAGGGTTGCGGTACTTTTAACTTTAAAACAGGTGATAGGAGGCAAAAGCATGACTGAACTAAAATAAATCTTGTTAATCTGTGCAAGAATGTGGGGCTTATTAAAGAGATGGTAAATATGAATGCATATAAAGCTATTATAATTTGACATGCTTTATGCAGGCATGTTGAGATTAGATGTTGAGACTAATTAGACTTGCCTGTCCAAACATCTCAGATTAATATCATAAAACCAGCACCGTAAACTTTCTCAGTTGAAAAATATTGATTTAAAAGGGGTTTTACATTTGTATTCTTACTAATGACAGCTCAATATTTAACTGCCACTTAATGTTCTGCCTGCAAAAAAAGCACACCACTGTAAAAAAATCAGTACCCTCCACTGTTTTCTACATAGATTACTGTATATGGTCATGTTTGTTCACCCTTGTCAATGATCCACTGTAAATCAGAGCTTCTTCATGTTCTGAACAAATATATAAATGCCTTGTGACCCTTTACGTGTGATGCATCAGTGAGTCTTAGGTATTCATGACTTTGTCCTCAATTACCATATTTTCTTTCTTTGACTAAAGTTAATACATACCGTCTTTCTGAAAGATTAAGTATTTTGTGTATTTCTCATGACATTTTGGCCACTCTGTCAAAGTCACTTAACCTGTTACAGACCAACTCTAAACACTCTTAAATTTCTGACAAATATATTGGTATATTCGTCTTCTATACCCGAACCCGGGGTCACGGGG
>JAOTQW010000039.1:7752281-7767290 GCA_026260075.1 Sisor rabdophorus | reverse complement strand
TCAGTTGTAAGTCGCTCTGGATAAGAGCGTCTGCCAAATGCTGTAAATGTAAATCTCTCCTATGTTCTTATTGGATATTATGCATCGTATGGATCTGGACAGAAGTAGGAGATCATCTGGCAACTTTTAACATACTGTAATTCATTAGATTTTAACATACTACTCTCTTTACATATCATATAGTATAAAAGTATGCAAGCTTCCGTTCTTTAGTACCTTGTCAGTAACTGCAGTAAGCACCATGGCATGGGTCATTAGGGAATCTCCATAAATCAGGCGTTCCGCCTTATTCAGGTTCTTTACTGAGACACCAAACACCAGTTCATGGTTAAACCTGTGTGCCAAAATTCAAAAGAAAACAAATGTCACAAATGTAAAATGTTACTGTAAGTGTTTATAAGCCTATAATGTTATACCAAAAGCATTTCTCAGTCATTGCTGACACTCACACATTCATATCATTGATGCCCAGCTTCCCATGGAAATGCTTTCCTACATCACAGCCGAACCACACAGCCTACCGAAAATCAGAAAAAACACAACACCCATATAGACAACTGCAAGTAGAAGAATGTTTACAAGAATAAAATTGTCTTAACAGCAGTAACAGTTGTCCAATCCACCTCTTCTGCTTCAAACCTAAACTAATTAATTAGATGATTTTTAAAAATTTCTGTGCACTGTCTAAACTAGGAAGAGTACTATAAATATACTTATAAAATTTTTCTCTACCCCAAGCATTCGTCAGGCGCAAAAATTGGTACAGT
Source organism: Sisor rabdophorus (assembly GCA_026260075.1). Classification (NCBI taxonomy): domain Eukaryota; kingdom Metazoa; phylum Chordata; class Actinopteri; order Siluriformes; family Sisoridae; genus Sisor; species Sisor rabdophorus. Next base: position 7,766,523 of record JAOTQW010000039.1, on the reverse strand, counting down.
GCATCTACACAAAGTCAAAATTCATGCCGTACCTCTCCATCCTTGATCGAATCAGCAGCAGCTTTCTTCAAGACCTGAATAGGTTGGTTATTATAACATGTACTGCATCCATTCACCATATTTCCCAAGTATTCCACACTATACAACTTCCCAAAGGGATTTTGATGTCTGGGGTCATTAACGAGACACACCTAAAAACAAAAAGGGGACATCACAGCCAAAAATCCATAATACTGATTGTTAAGAATTATGGTAGAATAGTTAATAGAGATTGTCCAGTACTATACCTTGTCCTGGAGGTTGTAAACAGGCTTGACATGCTTAATGTAAAATTCTTTAGGGGTCAAAGGTCCTATGGAGTGAAAGTTCTTGTCCTTGTCCCTGTACTCCCAAGAGATAGTTTCTGGAGGACTTCCCAAACACACACTAACTACTCGAAACACCTGCATCCCAAAAAACACAACAGAGAAGTCTGATATAAATGGATTTATAAGATGTAAATCTGGTATTTGTTTCCTTGGATTTATCACTCTGCAGAAAAACATGAATTCAAGAACAAGCTTTAATCGAGCCAGATTGGAAATATATAAATCACAACCCTAGCAATTGCTTGGATTACTTACAGCACTGTTTTTGCAAATTTAACCTTGTGGAGTTATCTCTGGCATTTCCTTCCCTCCCCTGACCAAGCCATGAACTATATGTTCTGATATTTCATTTTCTCACAGCAAAGCACAACTCGTTTACTGCAGTGTTCGTGAGAAAATAGGATTGTCAGTGTCTGTCACAAACATGCACACAAATGTTTACACACATATGTACACAACTATGCTTTAACATACAATCATTGAATTCCAGTTGTATTACCTTAATAATAAAAATAACAAATCAACTCTAGGACAAAGACTGTATGTTTACATTTACATTACAGTTTGTTTTCACTGTCCAGTCCCTTTGGTTAGGGGTAAATGTAAGCATTACCCATCCCTTTATGCTCAATGTTGACCCAATGTTGGGCCCAGATGCTCCAAGTACACAATCAACCTCATGCTTCCGTTCTCACACCCTTGTTCTTTCTTGGCAGATTAAAGAAAGGTCTGACTTCATCCAAATACAACACTGGTACCCACATTTCTTCCATTTTCCTGCTTGTTGAAAAGTGCTGCTGTACAGAACAATAGAAACGGTCATCAGAACTAAGTCAATATTGAAACACCTGCCTGCCAAGTGGTCGACAGTCTGCAGCAAAAAGGCTTATTCAGCAGGGGTTTGGGGTTGAGGAGGTTAATTACACAAATTTTGTAGTGAATTTAACCAAATTTACAGTCTCCTGAATCACCAAGTACAAGTTTTTGTCCTTTAGTACAGTTTTTGTTTTTAGGTCCAATTTAGGTGAAATAAAAATTTAACAAAAAAGCCACACATTCATTCATTCATTCATTCATATTCTATACCCGCTTATTCCCTAACTCAGGGTCACAGGTGTCACACAAATTTCTGCTTTTCTTTTCAGCATTTTCAATTAAGTTTTTTGTCTGAGATCGCAAGCACTTGCTGCAAAATCCACAGGCAGAAAAAACAGCTTGTAGGACAAAAAATTAAATATGTACTTTATGGCATGTCTTTCTGTCCTGGCTGCCAAACGGAACTGGGAGAAAGTCTGCCTAGTGATAAGAGAATGAATAATAAAGTGTGACTGTTTGTAAGCTTACACTAAGGACCATTGACGTCATCAGAAATTTTGGGCCATATGAAAGTATATAAGGTATTTAAGGAATATAATCAATCCCCTTATCGGTGCCCCTGCTAAGGACAGACTACATCACTGTGGGTTTAGTCATATCAAGTTAACCAACTTGATGTAAAGCAAATACTACCTGACAGGAATTCAAAACTTTCTGGCTAGAGTAAACATTCCATGGCACTGAAGGATAAAACTAATTTTTCTCATTTGGACCTTAAAGTTTTCTGGGGAAAGTAGAGATGGGAAAGTATGGAGCCTTCCAGACTAGAAGACATAAACAAGCTGGACTGTGTTCCAGAGTCACATGGGTCAACAACCTAAACAGAAAAAGTATGCAGTATCTACAGAACGACCACTTTAAGCTTAGAACTAACTATACAGCAGCTATAAATTAAGTGATTCTAACTTAATTTGACAAAAGCAAAAGTGATAATTTTTTCCTTTGGACAATTTTTTGACTATTTATCCAGTCTAGTTTGGAAGAATTGCAGTAATTGCAGCTTGAGATTGAACAAAGAAATAAGTGCAGAGAATCAGATAGACATGCGTGTAAGTTGGTGTCAATTCAGAATATAGCGTTCCTTTCAGCTCCTTACTTGAAGTCTATTAAACATCAACATATGGCTTTCCAGCAATATCTGACATATACTATTTTACCTGGATCAGAGCTGACCAGGTTCTGATCGCATGTTAGCTTACACATAAAAGAAAGCAGTTTTGTTTTTAGTAATTACTGCATTTGTACAAGCCAAACCTACACAGCGCTGGATCACATATTCTCCTCACAGACCTAGTGTATTGTAGACCTGCAACATATTTTGGGGCAACAAACTGCAACATTAACAGGTTTAATTAAAGCTATTTGGGAAAATATTTGAATTATATTAGCGGTGGGTTAAATTATGGTTTTAATATCAAATCATTAAGAATACATATTTAAATCATACTCTTAATTCATGTAAGATCAGCCTTATTTGGATTTACATGTTATAAAACTATGGTACAAATGATCATGTAAGGAAAAATCAAACAAAACAATCATTGCCACTTTCATTTTTATGTTACAAGCCTGTGCTCATGTTCACATACTTTGTCGACCTGAAGAACATAAACTAAGACAAAATCTCTCAGCAATCAGAGATGTCTTTTACAGGCTCACTATGGGCACAGCCTAACAATACTTTCCCACACAGGTGGACAAACAGTCACCTAGTCAACAAATAGGAACATGTCAAGAGCAAATAGGCTAGGTGTCAGAGACTAGCATTATCATGGACTGCATAACACAGGAAAGAGGAGGAAGCACTATATACTTTATTTGTAGAAAGTGTCACAAAATAGCAGCAGCACTACCATCTTGCTCAACTTGATTCTGCGTATGCCTGTATGATACCTTTGCTCTGCAAAGACAATGCAGGGTGAACAATACAGAAAGTAAGACTGCCTTTGCCACAATGTCAAATGCTGAGAGATAACAATCTTGTTTGTGGAACATGCTGTCATCATGCTGTTGAAGGTGTGCCGGTTCATTCTCTCAATCATATATGCAGCAATATCCCCACCATATAAAATACAAACAGAACGAGTATAACAGCCTGATTTTAACTAAAACAGGTTTCATCAGCACTGGATTAGTAAGAATATAGATACAGCTTACTATCACCACACTAGGCTTTTTGATTATAGTGTATTATAGTGCCATGATGGTTAACAAGCCTGCCTAAATGCAAAAAAGTCCTGGGTTTTATTCCTGGGCAAGGGGTCTTTCTGTGCAGAGTTTGCAGTTTCTCCCTTTGCTTGTGTGGGTTTACTCCAGGTTATTTGGTTTTCTCCCACAGTCCAAAACATGAAAAAAGGTTACTTGGTGACGCTAAATTGCCATAGGAATGAGTGCGAGTGGTTGTTCGTCTATGTGTGGCCCTGCGATAGACTGGCAACCTGTCCAAGGTGTTACTGTTGCCTTTCGCCCTATGTGCACCTAAGTCCATCCGACCCCGAGTTAGGAAATAAGCGGGCATAGAAGATTAATGAATGTATTAATGATACAAATTACAAACCTACAATCTTGAGACTATTGCTGAAAATGTTTTTAAAAAAAGCATAGTGTAAAAAAAACCATATTGTGTTGCAATATGTAATGTGGCAGCATATCATTATATATTGTGTGGCAATTCATGGATCATATCAGAAGGCCCTTGCCAGTAAACAGTCGTACTACAACATTAATTCATTCATTCAACTTTTATACCTGCTATGGTCTGCTGGAGCCTATCCCATAGCACAAAGGGGGAAGGGTAGAAGTTCACCCTGGACAGAAGTTCACCCTGAACTTGTCGCCAAGCCATCGCAGGGCCACACGTAGGCAAACAAGCACACATAATCACAGATCGACCTAATGTTTTTAGACTGTGGAAGAAAACCGAAAGTACCAGGAGGAAACCCATGCAAGTGCAGGGAGAACATTGAAACTTTACACAGAAAGACCGGCCCGGGCATCAAACCTGGGACCTTCTTGCTATGAGGCGACCGTGCCACTACACTATGTCACTGCGCCACTTCTCACTGCATAATAATAAGTCCCGGCATCATTATTTAGTATTTACTTATATCATACTAAGGAGCAATAAAAATTGCAGTAAATAGAAGTATGTATTACATATGTAACAAATTAAAATAATATAATTTATGATTGTCTTTTTTACAATATATATTTTATCAAGACAATTTGCTACATAATAATTCAATTTAATATATTATGTTACTTTATGAGGGCGGCGCGGTGGCTTAGTGGTTAGAACGGTCGCCTCACAACAAGAATCCCGAGTTTGAGCTTTTTCTGTGCAGAGTTTGCGCGTTCACGTTTGCACGTTTCCTCCGGGCACTCCTGTTTTCTCGCACAGTCCAAAAAGTTGATTGGTGACTCTAAATTGTATGTGAACGTGAGTGTGTGTGGTTGTGTGTGTGTGTGGCCCTGTGATAGCCTAGCCTCCATGGTGTACCCCCTGCCTCTCGCCCACTGTGCGCTGGAATAGGCTCTAGCAGACCGCCGTGACCCTGAGTTCGGGAATAAGCGGGTATTGAAGATGAATGAATTAAATGTTATTTTATAGTGCTATCACAGCACTATCGGTAATTAGTTATTACCTCTTTGTTACTTTTAAATTATTGTCTACAATAGTGTTATAGCTATGCGGAAAAAAAGAATAAGACGTATGTAGTGTTATGCCGCCCTCTTCTGACCGCAACATATAGTGACGTTCCTTTCTATTTTTAATTTAGATTTTTTGAGTTTTAATTTTAACAGACCAACTCACCTCCTCAATCATGGTGTCCATGGCTTCATTCAGATCTGCTTTGGTGGCATTGCTGGCCACCATGTTCCTCAGCCTAAGACAATACTCCCTTAACTTAAAAGAAGAACACAATAAAGTTTATGCAACACAATGTGTTTATTAGTTCTCATTTATAGATTTGCTTAGACAATTATAGATGGATACATTATAACCATTACTACACTACAGACAGTCAATAAAACAGGTCACACTTAAACAATCTGTGGCTAATTATTTAAAGTAATAAAAAATGTTTACAAAGATACTGTATAATGTATATGGTAGCTACTTAATGTAATGATTATAGTTGCTGTCTAAATGCAGATATTTAGAACAGTAGCCCTCTGTCTTGTGTAATATTTGCTTTATTTGTATCTGCTATTTGGAATGTAGAAATAAATGATTTTGTACTTTATAGTCTTCAGGTAATCATTTTGATTCCTGAATCACCATTATGACTGTGGTAATAAATAGCTCAAACATACATTGAGAAAAATCTACCCATGTAAAAAGTAATCATTGCTTTGCTGTTAACAATCATAAATTATCTGGAAATAAAGTAACTTGGCGTGAAATATTCACCCTTTTCTCACAAAATTTTATAAACTACGCCTCATTTAATTTACATGTTGGATTATTATCATTAATCACAATTATTATTATTTAGCAGCATCTGCAATTCAGTGTAACAATTGTAAAATGTTAATCGATTAATTGGGAAATGTTCTGTCATATACCTTGTGATTGAGGACATCATTCATTCTGCGAGACGCTTCAGAGCTATGAGACTCTGGAAAGCACTTTTTTGGGATGACACCATATTTTTCTGAAAAAAAAACCAACCACATGCCAAAACTTTATGAGTTTGAATACAGCTTGGAAATTAGCTCATTAATTCAGTTACATAATAAGAAATCACACAGATCGTTTTTTGTGTTATTTTTAAATAACAGTGAATTAACTATAATACTGCTCAAAAAAATAAAGAGAATACTAAAATAACATATCCTAGATCTGAATAAAAGAAATATTCCTATTAAATACATAGTTGAATGTGCTGACAATCAAAATTACACAAAAAGTATAATTGAAAATCAAATTTATTAACCCATGGAAGTTTGGCTTTGGAGTCAGACTCAAAATTTAAGTAGAAAAACACAATAAGGCTGCCCAAAAAAGGGTCAGTTGTGTGTGGCCTCCATGTGCCTGTTTCACCTTCCAACAAAGCCTGGGCATGCTCCTGATGAGGTGGCGAATAGACCTGAAATAAAGCATCCACCAACTTCTGGACAAAATTGCCAATCTTGGTGTTCTCTGGCAAACGCCAAATTCCACATGGAGGTTGTTTCTGAGCAGACACATACACATTTGTGGCCTGCTGGATGTTATTTTGCAGGGCTCTGGCAGTGCCTCTGTGCTCTGAACACTACACTGACACACAGCAAACCTTCCTGCCACAGCTCACATTGATGTGCCATTCTGAATGGGCTGCACTACCTGACCAGTTGTGTGCTACAACATATCTGAAAACACTGCCAGCATATAAGTGACCAAAACATCTGCCGGAAAGCATAAAAAACTAAGTAGTGGTCTGTGGTCACCCCCTGCAGAATCACTCTTTTGTTGGGGGTGTTTTTTATATCCCTTACTAATATATTAGTATTCACTATAGTCATATCTTAAAACTCCCCTTCCCTGAACCTCATGAAATCCCAGTCTGTTGAGTCCTAGTTTTACAATGTAGATAAAATACCTAAAATATCTAAAAAACAAGATTTTGTAAAACCATCAAGTCTGATTTTACTTACATACAAAATAGTGCCAAAAGATTACACAAAATAGTGCCAAAAGATTACACAATGTAATTTGCAATGTAACACAAAGTTAAGACTAGACATTTGTGATGCACACTGACCAATAAGGTTAACTAGCATATCCCACTGTCCACCATCATTGGAGGGATTAGAAAGCAGAAACTGCACCAATCGACCATCTACGGGTTCATTCCTCTGGGCTGTCTCTACAAAGCTATGCAAGAAGTAATAGCAGCGTTCCACCTAGGAAAAAAACAGCAACAGTGTCAGCGCCATAACCCAGTACAGCAGGGCGCTGGCCAACCGCCCATACATTTAATTAAAAGATCAAAATGCACATACACTTTTTCAGATTACTATTCAACTTACATAAAGAACGTTAGTTTTTAATATTTATATTATTTTATAGACTGCCTGAAACATTCTCTGGCTAAACTTAGGCAAACCAAATTTTATGTAATTTTTTTAAGTTCTAAAATTTGTTCGAATTCATTTAGATTTAACATGAAGGTAGAATGCTTTTGAAAACTAAATAATGTGATATGTAATATAATATTTGAAACAATAAGTTTTTTTAAATACATTACCCCCTTGTGTTTATATATTTTTCTGCTGGGCAGAGCTGATACAAATTGTGTTTGGTTTGGAGGTAACTGTATAGACTTGTAGCATTTCCCCATTACATTTCCAGTTGAGATTTACATGGTCTACATAGCACTTCAGTCTGCATGCAATGTTTTAAAACCCAAATACCGTTATATTTTTGTCCGCAGCAGCTGCAGGTGCCTTAGGCTCATCAAGATTAGCTCGCTATAAAAGCTTCATGGTTTACTGATTGCAGATTTTGTGTGATATTCAGATCATTTATCTTCTATACCCACTTATTCCCTAACTTGGAGTCACAGGAGTTTGCAAGAGCTTATCCCAACACACATAGAGCAAAAGGCAGGGGTAAACCCTGGATAGGCCACCAGTCCAAGGCAGGGCCCATATTGCACAATTGTGATATTATTAAAACCTATATTCTGCAGCCCTTATTTTTAATAAATATTGTTTAACAACCATAGTACAACCACAGAAAATATGAACCAAAAATTAAACTGCTTGAAGTAAATTGAAGAAAATCACATTAAGTATGTGTTTATGTGCTATAAAATTGTATAATAAACTAAAATGCATAACGACAAGAATTTTTTTTAAACATTCTTTTAAGAAGCTCATATTTAGCTGAAAGTCTCATGGTGCTTCTTTTGTAAAAAAAAACAAAACAAAACCTCTACATATGCTCCTCAGAAATGAACACAGTTATACTAGTTTACTAATGACGAAACTTTACCACAGTAATGGAAATTGTTTGTAATTAGATTATTATTAAATGCTTTTTATCCTAGAAAGCAAAAGTTTTATAAAAATAAACCTACAGTAACATGAACCTTACCTTGTCCCAGAAAAAGAGATAGGACTGACTAAACTCAAACTCTTCTATATTCAACTTCTTCATCAAAGGAAGTCTCATAACATTGAGGCACGAAAAGATCCAACATCTCCCTAATAGGAAACAAAAATGGATTAGTTTGTTTATAAAAAAGTTATATATCATGTTTTATTGAAAGTATATAAGGGTTTTTTCTAGGTGTGGTCAGTAATCCATTATATAATATATAATATTTATTTATACATACTATTTAAGTGCATTGTAAGAATATGTAGGAGAACAGTATATTGTACTACTATATTATACTACTATATACACTGGTATGAAAGTGTTGCCCCCACCCCCCACCTTTACGGATTTCCAATCTTTTTGCATGTTTGTCACACTTTAATGTTTTATAAAACAAATTTAAATATTAGTCAAAAGATAACATGAGTAAACACAAAAGACAGTTTTTATTAAGGGAAAACAAAATCCAAAACTACATGGCCCTGTGTGAGAAAGAGTTTGCCCCCATGTTAAAACATAACTTATCACACCTGATTAAAATTTTTCTAGCCACACTTAGGCCTGATTACTGCCACAGCTGTTTGCAATCAAAAAATCTCTTAAATAGGACCTGCCGGACAAAGTGAAGTAGGCCAAAAGATCCTCAGAAGCTAGATATCATGCCGAGATCCAAAGACGTTCCGAAACAAATGAGAAAGAAAGTAAATGAGATCCAAGAGGTCACGAAAGACCCCACAACAAAATCCAAAGAATTACAGGCCCCCCTTGCCTCAGCTGATATTAATGTTCAAGAATCCACCACAAGAAAGAGACTGAGCAAAAATGGTCTGCGTGGCAGAGTTCCAAGCAAGAAGAAAACCGATGCTGAGCAAAAAGAACATAAAGGCTTGTCTCAGTTTTTACCAGAAAACAGCTTGATTATTCTCAAGACTTTTGGCAAAATACTCTGTGGACTGGCAGGGCAAAAGTTTAACTTTTTGGAAGGTGTGTGTCGCATTACATCTGGCATAAAAGTAACACCATGTTTTAGAAAAAGAACATAATACCAACAGTAAAATACTGTGGTGGTAGTATAATGGTCTGGGGCTGTTTTGACAATTCAGGACTTGGAAGACTTGCTGTGATAAAGGAAACCATAAATTCTGCTGTCTACCAAAAAATCCTGAAGGATTTTCTGTTTGTGACCTTAAGCTGAAGCGAACATGGGTTCAGCAGCAGGACAATATACAAAACATTAGCAATGCCACCTCTGAATGGCTAAAGAAAAACAAAATGAAGACTTTAGAGTGGCCTAGTCAAAGTCCTGACCTGAATACTATTAAGATGCTGTGGCATGACCTTAAAAAGGCGGTTCATGGTCGAAAACCCTCCAATGTGGCTGAATTACAACAATTCTGCAAAGATGAGTGGACCAAAATTCTTTGAAAGCGCTGTAACAGACTCATTGCAAATTATTGCAAATGCTTGATTGCAATAGTTGCTGCCAAGGGTGGCCCAACTAGTTATTAGTTATTAGGTTAAGGAGGCAAACACTTTCTTACACAGGGCCATGTAGTTTTGGATTTTGTTTCCCCTTAATAATAAAAACCTTCATTTTGACTAATGTTTATATTTGTTTGATGATTTGAAACATGTGGCGTGTGTGAAACATGCAAAGAGATTGGAAATTGGGGGGCCAACACTTTTTCACACCACTGTAAATAACTAAATATATAGGCTGTGTATAACATTGTATTAGTGTTTTTTGAAGCCATGGCCTAGCTCTCAATCCAGATCTGTGGTTTTCATTAAGATTTAGTTACCCGTATTCTTTTGGTTGGTGACAGGTTTGCCCTCAGCAGGGATGGCATGTTGAAAGATATGCACTGTGTCTTGGACTGTTTGCCTCTGCAGACACACCTCTAAAGGGTCGATGCATGTCGAGACGTTTTGGGCCAGCAGATATCGAGGCTCACTTCGCAGACGCTTAATAAAAGCAGACACTTTCTCCCCACTTAGGCCTGTTATTGGACACAAAGAAGATAGAATCAATGTCCATTAAAAGCACAGAGTGGCTTTAACTGCATAACTTCTGTTAGCTTAAGAGTCTTGACAATAATGCACAGCCTAGTCCAGGACAGGGAAGAAAGGAATAGAGAAAGTGTTTGTATGTGTTTAATAAGAGAGGTTGATATTTAGCACATCATTACTCTGTAAAACAATAATAATGGAAAAACATATCCTTTTAAAAATAGGTTTAAAAGGATTTAGAACTTATTGTGATTCTAACTAAAAGTAAACATCTGCCAAGGTTCAGTACCGGCTATTGGCTGATATTTTATGCTTCGATCTCAGGATTCATTCATTTCTTTATAAATCTCTTTAATGAGTCGTTGTTCAGAAAAACACATGTTAAAAAGAAAATTAAAGGTTTATGAATATGATGATGCCAAGCTATCACACTATTATATAAGGTCCACATCTTTCACCTATAGAGAACATTTGGCATGTAATTAAATGAGAAATACAACCAGATTCAGCAGCTGGAATCCTGCATTGGGCAAAAAAAATGATGTTCTGTAATTTATCCCTAATGTCCTGAGGCACCTTTGAAGACGCCTCTAATAAAACAAATTATGAACTGGAACTGCCTTTCAATGGAAAAGGCCAAAGGGTAACCTTTAGAGTGACTTGCAACTTTTAGTTTTTAACAGACAGGTCCATGGCCATCTACAACCTTTACTGTTCAGTCTTTTTTTGTATTAATGGCTCTTATTTATATTCTGGTGTCTGGTTATTCTGGTAGGGTTTTTTTTTTCAACAACAGCTCTTAAATCTTAAATAGTAAAATGAATAGTAAACTTTTTATACGAATACCTCCGACAGAAAAGCTTACAGTTTGTACTCTATAATGGGTCCGATCACGATTTAGAAATAATGGTTTTAAACAAATGTATACACTGAGTGAGCTTCATTTCCCACGTCTTAGCCGCGATTTATAAAATAAGATGTGCTAGCTGTTTATGTTAACTGGTAACGACGTGGGATTCTTTTTTTAACCATTTCGGTGTCCAGGCAAAGTGTACATTAAAGTGCAAATCGTAAAGTTAAATTAAAGAATTAGCGCATACATACCTGTGTCCATGATTGCTCACAGGAGATTCACTCTACCGGTAATGTGTTTTTTTTTTCTCCTTCTTCGCCTTTGTTTATTTTCTTCGCCGACAGGCAGCCAGTCAGCGAGCGCGAAATGCCGGAAGTACCTCCAAGTTGAGGGCTCCTTTGAACAGATGCGCTGATATATATATATATATATATATAGATATAGATATAGATATTACAGAAAATGTGATTGTTTTCTGTGGCTAAACGTATTTTCTAAGTTCAACTGCACCTACAACAGCACCGGAATACATACAGACTAGGTCTAAAATTGCATACTACTAAATAATTACCACATTTAAGTTTATGTGTACTTCCTGTACTGTTAAAAAGCGTATTCTAAACAGATTCACGGGTTACGGATAGGATGAATGAAACTCGCAACATCCGCCATGTTGGTGTTGTCACGTGACATACATTGTCACAGCAGCGCGAATTTAAATTGAATTTTGTTTTACTTGGATGATGATAAAAACAAGGCCAATTTCCTGACAGTGAATCATTTCCCCTTCTTAAATCTTAATTTAAGCAGTCGAAACGTGCTGCACTGTGTTTTTGTTGCTATTTAAAATACGATAGATTGCTACTTCAAAATCCCTTTCATTTCATGCATTTCGCATGTTGAGATTAATTTTTGGACATACATGCAATTAATTCACAAACACAATATTTTGTTCGTACTCTAAAATGTTCGTGACGATGTTTTAAATTAGATTTCCCTTATAAGATTTAATAGGAATACAATTTATTTGTACGATTCATTGTAAATTACGTATTTTATGATTAATTTTACACAGATTATATAAAACATTTTTATTTGGCTAATAATTTTATTTATAACACTACGCTAAAAATTTAAGATATATTTTACAAAGTGAACACTTACCTTAGCTGACGCGACTTAAGATAATAGGAGGGTGGAGCTTACAAAAACAAGATGGCGGCCGCCATACCGGCTACGGATTTCTTTACTACAAATCAGGGAAAGCGCGTTGGCTTCTTAGCACGTGTCCTGCACCTTCAGGACTGAAAAAGTGATTCTAATCTCCATCTTTTTGTGCAGGTTTACACCCAGTTGTTCCCTGCGATAGCTTGGTACTTTGTCCAGTGTTCTCCAGCCTTATGCAATAAGCTCCAAGTGTTTTTTTTCTAAACATAAGTTAAAAGGTATTATTTTTAAAAGTAAAAGAATGTAAAACACCTGAAAATAGAAAAAATATTCCTGCCAACAGCCCTTGACAGGATTTGGATAACTACATGGCTTTAAAAAATATACAAAACATACAAAAAAAACATCCTAGATCTTAATGAATGAAATATTCTTAATAAATACTTTGTTCATTACATAGTTAAATGTGCTGAAACAAAATCGCAAAAATTATCAATGAAAATTAAATTTATTACCCACAGAGGTCTGAATTTGGAGTCACACTTAACATTGAAGTGGAAAAACAAATTTAATGTCCTGAAAACATATCAAAATGAGGCTCAGTAGTGTGCGTGGCCTCCACATGCCAGTATGACATCTCTACAAGGCCTGGGCATGTTCCTGATGAGGTGGTGGATAGTCTTCTAAGAAATCTTCTCCCAGTCCTGGACTAAACTGAGACATGTTATCCCATATGTGCTTAATTAGATTCAGGTCTGAGGAACGGGCAGGCCGTTCTATTGCTCATCTTGCAGTTCTAGCATTGTCTTGCATTAGGAAGAACCCAGGGGCAACGTCTGTCACATGTGGTCAGTGTAAACTTGCTTGCATCTTTGAAGAGCACAGGGCGCCAGTCACGAATTTGCCAATCTTGGTGTTCTCTGGCAAATGTACTTTACCCGTTGTTGGGCTTTAAGCACACCCCTACCTGTGAACGTCAGGCCCTCATTCTGACTGTTTGAGCAGACACATGCACATTTGTGACCTGCTGTAGGTAATTTTGTAGGGCTCTGGCAGTGCTCCTCATGTTCCTTCTTGCACAGAAGCGGAGGTAGCAGGCTTGCGGCTGGGTTGTTGCACTCCTATGGCCTCTCCACGTCTACTGTTGTACTGGCCTGTCTCCTGGTAGGGCCTCCATGCTCTAGACACTTGAAACGAACTAAGGACTATGTACACAATAGAGTTATTGCTCTACACAAATTATTGTACATTTAATCATTTCCACGTGTCTGTCTATTTGTAAGTTAAAAATGTTAGGGAATATTCATTTATTTATTCCTCTTCTATACCCGCTTATTCCTGAAATCTGGGTCACAGAGGTCCACTGGAGCCTATCCTAGCACACTTCAGGCGAGAGGCAGCAGGTATACCCTGGACAGGTCGCCAATCCAGCACACAACCGCACTCACACATTCACTCCTGTGGGCAATTTAGAATCACTAATCAACCTACGCAAGCGGGGGGAGAACATGCAAACTCTGCACACGGGATTCAAACCCAGGACCTTTTTTTGTGAGGGAATATGTGTAGCATTATTTCAAAATAAAGCCAATTTTCAATTCTGGATCCACAGCAGGTAAAAATGGCATAATTCTGAAAGTACAATAATCAACACTGTGTCATAGTGGTTAGCATGGTAACCTCACAGAAAGATTCCCGGCAATGGGTCTTTCTGTACGGAGTTTGCATGTTCTTCCTGCACTTCCGTGGGTTTATTTCAAGTTTTGATTTTCTCCCACAGTCCAAAAACATCAACATTAGGTTAATTGGTGATTCTAAATTACCTATTAGTGTGTGTGTGTGTGTGTGTGTGTGTGTGTGTGTGTGTGTGTGTGTGTG
>JAOTQW010000039.1:7737799-7751622 GCA_026260075.1 Sisor rabdophorus | reverse complement strand
TGTGTGTGTGTGTGTGTGTGTGTGTGTGGTTGTTTCTCTATGTGTGGCCCTGCGAGAGACTGTGAACCTGTCCCCGGGTGTACCCGTGTCTTTCTCCCTATGTGTGTTGGTATAGGCTCCAGCAGACCCCCGTGACCCCGCGTTAGGGAATAAGCGTCTACTATACGTAGATGAATAAATGAACGACATCAGACAATGTGTTACTGCCCCCTTGTGGCAGTAATATGACTGGATTTATAATAGTGCTTTATGTGAAAAAAGATACGGTGACATACACAGCTCAGTTCTGGATTTTCTATCATTTATTGATTGGATGGGTATCTAATTAAATGAAATATTTGTATGTATTCCATAAACATGCATAAATATATTTCAATGCAAACATACGCACACTCCAGCTTGTTTAACCTTTTGAGCGTCCAATAGCAGAAATGTAACAAATGTATTCAAATAAATGTATTATTTATTTAGATAGTGCATTAGGAATACTGACATTTTTTGAGGAATATATTTTATTTCATTTTATTACATTTAATATTGTCAGGATTGCCCTTTATGATGAGTTCTTGGCATCTTTTCGCCTCAAGATGGAGACTTTTATTTGTACGTTTCGTAGTGGGAACTGACGCAATCTTGGGGGGCATCTTTCCTCTTACCTCTTCAGATAAATAATTCTTTACGTGGAATAAGATTAAACTGGAACTTGCTATATGTGTAGACTACGTTTGTAATACTATGACATAACAAGCCTCTATAATCTATTAACATGGCAGGATTACAAGGCAACAGCGAGCAGTATAATAAAGCCACACTTGACACCTCCATCATCTTTTGGTTACTAGTGTGGCTTTGTTCCTTGTTCCTCCTCACCAAATTCCTGTGGTGATGCCCATTGTGGTTTTGTGGGTGTTATTTTTATTACAGTATTAATCTGATAGTTATTAAAAACATAGTCTGTTTATTCTAGAGTCTTTATCAGGTAACCGGTGTGTCTTTAAAACTGCTGGCTGCTTTGCCCTAACTCATAAATAATCCTAGAATTTAATGCCAGATGTTGCCTAATCCATCCAGCTCCCCCTGTTCTCACTCTGGGCCACATTAACAATAGTGGTGGTGCTTTTCTGAAGGAGGGGGCAGATGGGATCCCCTCTGTAAACAATGTCTACAGCTTGGGGGTTGGGTATGCATAGAAAATCACTGCTGACTAGATATCACGCCAGCTTTCTCCTTTCAGCAATGTGAGGGGGGGGGGGCGACTTCACTTCAGTCTGCATGAAAGCTCATAAATCCATATTGCAGGAATGGAAGGTTTCTCTACTAGCCATCTGCTTTTTTCACCAAGAAGCTTAGATATTATGCATATACTGTAGATTAATTTCATATTTATTTCATATTTAGATAGATAGATAGATAGATAGATAGAGGGATGAGTAAGACATAATATGTAAATATATGAAATATATAAATATAAATAATATATACAATATTTGTAAATTAACCCAAAAATCAGAAGTTAAGTAAAATTAAAAAACAGATTTTTGACACATGAACATGTTTGTAGCCATATACAATTTTGCAAAAAATGTAAAAAGCAGCCCATATGTTTATTAATAAATTATACGTTTATTAATAAATTAACACAAGTCACATCTGTGTCCTCTTAAGTGTGAATAAAAGCAACTAAAGAGTTATGCTGTAAGATAAATGCAGTAAATAATGTTTAAATAAGAGAGACCGTGGGGGCAGGTATAAGGAAATGCCCTGGGCATTACACATCAAAGTGTCTATAATTAACCAAAAAGTTCTTAAAACATGAGGCAACTATGCAGCTGTTTATATATATATAGACTGCCGCCAGCATTTTTTCAACAATGTGTAGATATAATGTTTTTACAAAATGCTGTACCTTTTAGCCGAAATAGTTTTCTTTTTGTTACAAATCTATTGTAGGAAAAATAAAATGTAATTATCCGGAGTAATCATTCTTGTCATGGTGGTTAATGGGAATTAATATGTTTATGCTTGACTTGCTTGTTTTTAAAAAAATAATTTATTTATTATTAGGTTTTAAACAAACATTTTTATTTAAAAGTAAAGTGTATATTCAACATTGTATGTTCCATCTTTTGACTGCTAAAAACAATTGCTTTGCTTTTCTAATTATTATATAAGACTTCCATCAACAAGAGTGGTACAATTTATGAAATAATAGTGTGTCTGTGGTGTATGACATTATCAAATTATGAATACTTTGCACACACACTAACACAAGTGCACATGAAATTGTGAAAGATGGCCGGATGCACTGTCACTTTGAGATTCCAGAGAGCTGTAACAGTCCCTTTAAATCCTGTATGAGTGTGTGTGTGTGTGTGTGTGCATTTCAAGTGAAATACTTTTTGGTTATAAAACCACATCAACAATATGGATTTTAGATTTTATATAGAAAGAATTTTTGATTTTACACACTAATCATATAAAAGTAACATTTTTTATTTCACAGTCATTGAATTCTAAATTTGATCATCTGTTATAATCTCATAAAAATGTTGGTCCTGAAATACCAGGTTACATTTTAATCAGTGTGAAAGTATTTTAAACAACTGGCTTTATTTTCACCAGGTGCTCAAACAAATTGTATACATCTCTAAGTCTAAGATTTATTGTTAGGGGAAAGTCCTGTTATTGATTGTGTTTAATAGTGAAAAAGGAACAGGATTTTGATTTATTAAATCTGTCAGCTCTGTAGTTCATTCTGGCCCTCTGGCTATTTTCAGTAAGCACTGTGTTAAGGAATTACTGCAGATTTATGTTGAATATTTCCCAAAATATATTGCCAGGGTGATCGCCACTGTAATCTTGTATTGCGCTGCTTGAGACCTTTGTGTGACGCTGGAATTTTAATGCCCATGCGCTCGCACTCCTGTCCCGACACTCCCTTTTTTTATTATTACACGAGTCAGATTCGCCAGACAAAGCAGAACCGTCCAATAGCAGTTCGTCGGAGGCGGGACTGTGTCGCCCGGGTTTGACAGCGCGTTGCGTGACGTCACGAGACACACGGCTCAACAACGGCAGGCTCAGAGATGCTGTGAGCGCGAGACCACAGCATCTTTCAGTCACACGATCCAGAAAAATAAGCACGCATCTCCGTCAAATCCCGTATCCGCACACACCTCATTCTCCTCCTCTCCGGACTTGACTGACATACCTTACCTCAAAGCAGTAGAAGCAAGAGCAACGGAGCGCTTCAGACGCAGCATTTTTTTTGTATTGCCATCTTTTATTTCTTATTATTTATTCAACCTATTTTTATTTTAATTATTTTTTTAGGGGAGGGGGGGGGCTAACTGTCCTTTCTCATATCCATGAGGAGAGCACAATTACAGAAGACCGCAAAGCGTTGATTAGTTATAATACGGAATAAGAGTCAATCGTTTCCACCGGACAGCCTGCCAGAACTACATCCTGCTCCCTGACTGTTAATGTGAATCCTTCAGTCGCGCATCGTTTTCACTCTGCGCTCCTGTGCCGTGTTGGGGCTTATAGCGCATCTGTAACGAAGCACACCATTCAAATCGACGGACCGGCAGTTAAAACCTTTTCATTTATCTCCACTGTCAGATTTGGCGGACAGCATCGGTTTCGACACGCTTGGTGAGACGGAGAAGCGCGGCGGAGTATCGGCGTCCGTGAGAAAATGATGGCCGGCGGGGCAGTGCAGCAAAACGGCATTTTCTCGAATCCGCACCATAATAATCAGCAGCCGCACATGGAGTCTGACCCGCCGGACTCCCGCAAGAGACCGCTGGAGACGCCGACTGAGGCCAGCAGCACCAAGCGCACCAACACAGGGGGTAAGACAAAAAAAAAAAAAAAACAAGCAGCAAGGGCCTGCCATGCTGACTGATTCGTGGGGTTAGAGAGTCATGGCGTAGAGGCAGGTTCATTTCAATTTCATTTCAATCGGGGCAGAAATGTTTAAAATTACCACAGCTTGTTCTTGATGTACATTAAATACATATAAACATTCCCCGTATGTGGGCTGCAACCCCAGAGTTCGTCCATTTTCTCAAAACGGTGGCCTTTGATGTTCGTGAGTCTTTCTAACTGTAGCCTAAGGTGAAGGAATGGCGTCAACTAACATTCTGGATGCGTAATATACATTTAGTCCAGGTGCGGAATATGTATACGTATATACATACACGTGTGTGTAGATAATATACACACAGATGGATATTTTGTGTGTGTGTGTTTCGCATTCAGAATGTTGCCTAGAAATAAGGAATAACAAGCATCCTTAGCATCACCGTGGATGACCTTGCATTATCATGTATCAACCAGTGCCACCGATTTATGTTGTGATTTAAGATACTGCATATTATCTTGGTGATGTCATTTTAATTCAGAATGTGTACCGAATTGATGCACAGCCTATATAATTACAAAATATGGAAAACATCCACGATGTTCTATTGTCTTTAGTCAAACGCACATGCTCTTGTGTGAAAAGTGACCTAGTTTCATTGTACAAGCCTAGATTATACAAATAACATGTTTTGATGTGATGGTATATTATGCGCTAGGCCATTTGCGGCGTTGGACGTAACCATTGGCATGGCAACCCTGTTAACGTGTCTGCAAGGCGCTCAGAGTGCGCAGACATTTCCAGTTCCGCTAGGTATAGCTACAGCAGGGTTATTAAAAAGGCCTACGCAAATAATTTTAATACAGTATATACATTTTCTTTAATTAATAGTGCATCTTGATTTTTCCTGCCCGTTCTGATTCTATGTATGGAAATCGATTTTTCGATTCACTGGCAATAAGGAAAAAAATCCCATGTTGTACCCGTGGGAGGCATTACACACAAACACCATCCATTTGGCTAAATGAAATGGCTGTTAGGATGGTAAGAGAAAGGCAGCCGCACCAGGCAGAATTCTATGTTTACGTATTGTCCATCTGTATCATCCTTCAGAATATCACCACTAAAAGCAAAAAAAAATTAAAAGAGGAGATTGCTTACATGGTTTGGTCATGATGTTATGTACACTGAAGCATATTGTTCATTGTTCATTATTATTAACTAATATACATACTAATATTTACCAGCATTTACAAACAGTTTTCAATGGTCTCAAGATTACTTTTACAGACAATTTCTTTTGACCTGAAATCAGTTAATAATTTGGTAGTTAATAATTTTAATGTATCAGTTAAAAATATCAAAAATATAGTGAAAAATATTGATATAAAACAACGCTAGTTAAATAAATTTGTTTCACTTATATATCAATTAATTTAGCATATTTTGCAGTTCAATGTATAAATTTATACTAAGTTGTGACTTTTGTGTGTTTTTTCATGTATTACAGAAATTTAGGGAAATAAAGCAGAAATAAATATGTCAGGGATATACAGTATATTATGATTATTATTATTATACAGATTTCGGATTTAGGTCTGTACTTTACAATAATGCTTCAATATATAATTAATGTAAAACAGGGATTAAACATGTTAAATCATGGATATTTGAAGTAGGATAGGGCATTTGTTTGGAGTGGTACATTTTTTGTGTCTATTATGTACCTTGCATGGGAAACAGCATGGCATATCACTCACATTGTAAACAAAATTAATTTGTTAAAACTAATTTAACAACAGAATTACTTATCACATATATATTTTTACGTGGCCCTGCGATGGACTGGCGACCTGTCCAGGGTGTACCCCCCCTGCCTTCTGCCCAATGTGCGCTGGGATAGGCTTCAGCAGACCCCTGTGACCCCGGATTCGGGAATAAGCGGGTAAAGAAGAAGATATATATTTTTACAATTACTAATGCTATACAATTATAAAACCCTTACAACAGTATAAGTTTAACTTGTTTTTTCATACATGTTTTACGTTTAATGGGAAAATATCATAGTGTCTTAAAAATGATGTCATTAATTAACAATCCAATAATCAAATACCAAAAAATGGTGTTTTTTATTTGTATATCTGCCTGTAAAACCCCTTTTACACTTTGTAAGAGTGAAAGTTGGCAAGAAAATGAGCATCATTTGCCTGCCAGAAGATCATTAGGGGAGTGGTGCTGTTTTCGCCCCATCATTACTATAAAGCTGTTTTTGGTTTTAAAGCTGTTTTTAAGTATTAACATCACATATAAGGTAGAAAGTGTAATTTTGGAAATGAAAGCACTGGCACAGGCGTCTTGTCACCGTTAAAGGGGCTGCAGGTGTCCTTGGTGAGTAGCATGATGGGACATTGACCCTCTTATGGAAAATGGGACAGAGGAAATATGTTTGTGTAAAGAAGTGTGTGTGTTTGTACCTTTTAGAGAGAGAAAGAGAGAGAGAGGAGAGAGACACACACACACTTGTGTGGATGGGAAAAGGTAGAGTTCCTGGCACGTAAAATGCATTTGGATATTATATAAAGGATTTTATTTCGCTGATTTCTACATACATTTTAAAGTATTCGCTTACATCTTCATTATTTAGGACAGGATTGGAAGGAAAAGGGTGGACTATAAAGTTTACCATTTACCCCCACAAAGAAAAGAGTGGACTATGATGATTACTCATTTACTAAACATGATTTGTCAACTGGGTTTGGAGATTTTCTTCAACCCTCTAAGATATTTACATGGAGAACAAATAGTTTTTTTCTTTCCTTGGGCCAGTTCATTCAAAGACAACTGACAGAAATCCTAATACAGCTGCATTTATTAGCTGTATTTATTATTAACCATGTGGCATGGCTGCTGCAGTTATTTGTTTGGAAAGACATGTATTTAGCACCCTTGTCAGTTTTTCAACAGCATCCTCTGCATCCTTTACCATCACGCTTTCGGTGATGGCCATTGATCACCTCGCAAACCTTTGCCGTGTCTGTCTATTGATCTTGGAATGATTTTTACGTTAAGAGGGCGCTGTTCTTCTCCTTCTTCGCCTTTTTTTAAAGCACTGCGTCAAAGATTTAAAAAATCTCTGCATGGGCAGGGGAGGGGGGCTTTTGATGGGCCGCACTTTCGCGAGGGCAGCACGGGATTGGATGAGAGACTTGTCTCGCTATGCCTATCTGCCATAAAATGGAGCATGGGGAGTTGGTTGAATATGAATGAGAACAATGAAAAGAGCGACTTAAAAAAGGGATAAGATTTGCACAAGCACTTTGCATTAACATGTATAGAATTTACAATTGAAACTAATGTGATAACACAAATGTGATAATAAAAATTAGAGTTTGTTCTTATCACATGTTATTCAGCTTATGAGAACTATATTTGCCTCCATTGCTCTTTAGCCATAGTCTGGCTTGTTGACCCACATGGCTCCTGACACAAGATCCCAGGATTTGAACCCTCAATCCCCAGGCTGATGCTACCTATTCTAGGCAGTCTAGCGCTCTGAAACTCTTAGCAACCTGTGTCTTTGTTTATGCATCACAGTTTGTTCCTGATTCCTGTTTAATATAAAATATGATTGGCCTAATACAAAATGTATAAACACAGACAGTAAAAATGTATAGTGATTTACTTCATGGTTTTTATTAACAATCTTGTGTTTTTTCTATAACACATTATGGGAGTACTGGAATGGAGAATCCATAGTTCCTTTATTGGTTCAGGAAATACGCTAAGATTTTCCAAGTTGGATTGTGCAGACAAAGAAGAGGAAATAACGTTGTTCCTGTTAAAACGTGGAAGTCTTGGCCCTATGATGTTGGTTAAAAAACAGTCCCTGCAGGACCAAATATATGTTTCTATTTGCCAGAAATTAAAATACTACCTGGGAATACCCAGGGCAATCCTGATAGATGGAATGTTGGTCAGAGTGTTTTAACACAGAGGGATCTGGCATTCTGTTTCGACCTGCAGTGCAGCGTGTGCTGGCTTCTGTTTTCAGCAGCCTGCTATATTCAGTTTGATGCACATGTTAAAACAATAAGGAAAATAAATGATAAGGAAAATCATTTATTTCTCTGGTTGACTCTGGAATAGGATAATCACAAAAAATGTTTTTGGAGTTGTAAGAGCTACTCTAAACAATGATGCTACAATTATTTTCAGATAAATTTGTTTTCAGATTAATTTCCTGGCAGATGAGATGGAAACAGCTGATTGCATGTGTGAGAGGTCTTTGTCTCTCCTATACTGTATCTACTCGCTTGAAGTCACCTTAATGCCTTTAAATGTATACACAAAAATAAGATGCTTTTAAATATGACTTTTGGTTTACTTAAATATAAAAAAAATATGGTGTGATGATGAACTTACCTTTAGACTGTTGCTTTGTGTGATATGTTTGTTACTAGGATAGAAATCTAAATATCTTCTTACTCATAGTAGATTAGAAAAACACAAATAGGTTTTTTCAATAGATATCTAAAGGCAAATAATAATACAACAGAGTACACATTATTTATTAAACCTGCTATATTAATAGAAGATAATTATATTTAAAATTCATCCAAAAAGCAAGCTCAGTTCAAACTAAATTACATACCAAAACAGTGACGTGTGTGTGTGTGTGTGTGTGTTTGAGTAATTTTTTGATACCCTAGACTGGCGATTAACACACGATGATTAGATAATCAAAAGACTTTTAAAGCGACCATCCCCATTTACGTAACAAACCATTCATGCCCTTTCTAGTGCTATGATTCTGTGCTCATTTTGAGCAATTAAGTGTCCACGATGCTTGTTGTTATAGCAGCTATGTATGCAAATGCATAGTACATTCACTAGCTCTTATAACTATTTGCCAGGAGTACTTCTGTAATAGCTTGTATAGCTCTGCCTTTCCAGAAGAATGATAGCAAAAGATTAATAACTCTACCAGAACTCCAATCCACTCTAATGCCTCAGCCTTGCGGGAGCCGACATGGATTAATAGCAGTTGGATATTAGGCGTGTCCTCAAGCGGCTATAGTGGGTGGAAACAATGTCATGGTAAAGTCAGACCACTGAGTATCTGCGCACAGTGACTACAATGACCTAAATAAGAAGTCTTAGACACATCGACAGCGATCTTTTTTAGGTCTGCATGTCCTCGTTTCTTACTGTGTTATTCTTACCAGAAGCTCTCTAACTGTAAACTCCATTTTTGCCTCCAAGTCTTATGCTTGTTTATTCACATATTTACACCGCTAACACAATCTTGCAGTTCAGATTCAGCATTTAAAACCAGATGTTTTTTTTTACATGTAGGAACTACATTTAAAAACTCTGTGTAATTATACCATTTAAAAGCACCTTTACTATTGTGAAAGCTTTGATTGTCTTTACAATAACATTAAAGAAGTTTTTTATCATTATATTTAGTTAAGGCACAAATATTAATCAAATATTTTTTGCTTTAAGTTGCTTTAATCTATCCAGAGTTTAAGCCTAACCTGTTGTCGGAAAACATTTCAGCATGTATATCAGGAAATTGTTTCTGTATTTAACTGTGCGTCCTTGTGTGTTTTGGGGTTTAATTCATGATACCTACACAATTATTATTTTAATTTGTTTGTTAAATAATCCTATTAAACTCTAATAAACAGCTGATTTTTAAAACAGTTTATTATTTCAAATGTATTTTTATATTTCCTGTTGCAAAACAAAATGACTATATGGACAGACTGTTTTTTATAGAATTTTTTATTCTTTGTTCGGAAGAATCATTCTGGTTTGTTCAGCAGTTTAATAGTTTGCCACGTCAATATGAATATAAATATAAGTGTAATAAATGCATTATTACTTTATGCCACTTACAGATTTTCTGATCAGATGCTGCCACTTAATTTTGCCTTTTTACCCCTATTTTCCTTTCTTTAGAAGAGGGCGAGTATTTCTTGAAGGTACTGATTCCCAGCTACGCTGCAGGCTCTATTATTGGCAAGGGAGGCCAGACCATTGTGCAGCTACAAAAAGAGACAGGTGCAACCATCAAGCTGTCCAAATCCAAAGACTTTTACCCAGGTAAGTCTCCCAGATGCGCCACTTCACTACAAGTCCACCGTTTTAACAGTCTTCCATTTTGCATATCCACTTACTGGCATGTCAGTAAAACACAATAGTATTAGACACTTGACTGTAATTTTTGGTATATGTATAAATATTATTTTAACAAGGGTTTAAAATGTGGGCTGCTCCAGAGGCACTTAGCTTCATCCTCAATGAAACACATATGAGAAGGACGTAATCATTGGCATACAGCCACCACACATGGCCTTTATCGAGGCTCAGGTTGCAGAGCGTGGCAGTTTAAGATCAGCACTGATGCAAACTGTAGTAAAAAGATGAAAAAAGTTACAGCTTATATGTTGTGATTTTTAATTCAGAAGTTCCTAATACAGTGTAGATTAGATCAATAAAAAAATTTAAATCGAACATATTTATAAAAGGAAGTGTGGACCAGCTGGGGGGGCTTTGGGGGTTCCTTTTTAAAAGGAACGCTGTGCTCCCCACATGTCCTTCCATAGTGGCTGTGACCAACAGGACACCTCTGTCCTTTTCCTTTCGTGACATCATTTAGAAAAGAGCAGATTCCAAAGCCAAGACACCCCTAGAGAAAGCTACCTTTACTGGCTTTATCCTTTTTAAGCACTGTAATATTCAGCATTTAGAGTGCTCTGCTGCAGTGGTGTATTAATTACAGACAGATAGATTGAATGATAAATGGGCAATGGGATAAGGAAGCATTCTCTGAAGGAGATTGATGCGCTGGTGCAGTGTGGTTTGATGAAATGTGATGTGTTGTGTCGTGGTGGAGGGGTCGGTGGAGGTGGAGGGGTCGGAGGGTGCACACAGGCTTCCTCTGCAGTGAAGGAGCATCTGTATGTAAATGAGCATGAGCTTTTCCTCGGACAGAAATCAAAAGATCCACCTGCTGTGAGCAGAAGGAGGCTTTTTTTTTTTTGCTTAGGAGCAGTGTCCGGCACTCCTGATTCAGACAGATTTGAAACCTATCAACGGAAGAGCCACTATCCCGCACCAAAGACTCTTGTCTTAGTTCATCTTGGCTAAGTGCCTCAGCAGCATTTAATTCCGAGACAATTAGCTGGGTACAGCAGTATCGGTCTGCAACTGGCCAGCATTCATTATTGCAGGAGAAAAAAAATTTATGAGATGCCTCCACTCCTTAAGGTTGTGCCAGGTTTACTAGGAAATGACGCACATTCTTTTTAAAGGCTTTTGCCTGTAGAGTGCACCCTCATCCAAATCCAGGCCAAGATCCATACATAAACATGAATCACTGTCACATATGCTATGCATACTAAAAACCACGAACCTTACATTTGAAAAAATTATGAAATGATCAGTGTTTGTGCAATGGAAATTCTGTCAATGATGTCACAAAGGCCTTTGATATCGTAGTGTTTTTACATGTAAGGTTACAAGGCCTGAATTCTTAGGATGCATCCCACACCCTTTGTACATATAGTAAAAAGTTAATACAGTGATTTTAACCTAAACAATATTAGAATGAGTACATACTATTTATTATTCAGAAAAGAATAACAACGATGCAACCTTTATATTTAAATAAACAGTCTATATGAACATTTACACTCTATTTCTTGTCTCCTTAAATGTGTGTGTGCACACATTAGGTGCACAGTTAATGATTTATAATTGTTTGCTAATGGGTTCATTTCTCCAGACTTTGAGGTTTCCATGACCAGTAGCGGTTTAAAGCTAATGTTGCCTTGTTTGAAGGTTTAGATCTTAGAATAAAACAGACATATTGATAGAAATTATGAGCCACTTAAAACATCTTGATCTGAATATTAATTACACTGCTCTAGAACAACAAAAAATATCATGATTTTATCCATGGTATCACACAGCGAGGTGGGCGAATGAATGAGTATTGTGAGTCAGTGAGTGAACGAGTGAGTATGTGGGAGAGAGAAAAATTAAGTAATCCTCACTCTTGCTACTGTCGATAGTCAGGTGTTTAAATGCTTTTGCCACTGATATCAGGCCAGGGTGCAAGTTAACGAGCTTTTAGACTAAGTGATGATAGGATAAACTAGCATGGTGCTTTTAGTCACGTGTCATCTAGTCACGAGTTTTTCAGGCCAACTCAGCCAGACAGTGTGTTGGTTTTTACATTTACATTTTTGGCTTTTGGCAGACCCTATCCTAAGCGACTTACATTTCTTATTCAAGGCCATTAAAGGGGTCCATCATTAGTGGTGAGAATCCATTATTAACTTGGTGCTGGTAATCCAAGCCACACTCATCTGGTTAGCAGTCCAACAACTACTATGTTCCTAACACATGATAGGTTAAACAATTTATATCAATGTTTCATTTTTCACAGTGATTGTGTTTTCCAGATCTGATTCTCAAGCAGCAGCTCACAACATATGCATGCATCCATACACACATTTCAAACTTAATCATCCCTCCCCATAGACATTGTTGTTTTCTTCTATGTGATCTTCTTAGGTCCAAAGCTTTTTGAAGAACATATCTGGTCTGAAAAATAAATGCGTTTAGTTTTTCCTTCTGTTTTTATGTTTTACCCAGAAATGTTCTTAGTATATTTGCTGTTCTGAGGCTTTTTTGTAGACTGCTGAGATATGAGGCTCTTTTGTCTGGTATTTAATCAGTGACAGCACAATTATCTGAATCATCATTATTATGAGACGCTATCCGTTTCTAAAAATGATCATTCTTGCAGCAACCAGTAGAATAATTAACACTGACTAGTGAGGACAAAAAGATGCAATGAATCTATATGGGCTGTAGAGAAGCGTGTGTTCAAATAGAAATATAAAGCTAGTGTTGGTCTTTTTTTTGTTGGAACAACTAATTTCAGCTTTGATAATCAGTTTTGTCAGCAAATCTCTAAAATTCAGGGAAGATTTGAGATTCTCTTAGACTCCCGTGGCTTTGTTTTCTTTTCCATGTGACGTTCAGTGTTCGTCTTTTTTTTGTTGGAGCAACTAATTTCAGCTTTGATAATCAGTTTTGTCAGCAAATCTCTAAAATTCATAAGGCATACAGGCATGTGATTCGCTTACTGCTATTGTTGTTTGAGTGTGTAATAGTCACATTGTCTGAGAAGGCTTGTCAGGGAGCAACTGGCCGAGTGTCTAGAGGAGATTCGAGATTCCCTTATACTCCCGTGGCTTTGTTTTCTTTTCCATGTGACGTTATAGAGGCTGGCCACTGCCCCAGTGATGTCCTCAGTACCAGTCAGTGCCTGAGACCCACATGTTCAGCTAGTCCTTACACAAAGTGGTGCAGATTAGACCCTTTTTAGAGACAAGATATTATGATGACTGTCATTCTGAAAATCATGTTGGCTTAGCACTCTTACTTATATTCACTGTTTGGTTAATCTTGCTGAAAAGAATGTATATTATAAGACTGTGATGTACCTAATGCACAGTGTATGACTATGACTACACAGTCTTAACACGGCATGTTTTGTCCTTAGTTAGTTGTTTCCTGAAGTCTCCTGGGTGCTGTACATTTGTACCTCTAATGTAAAGCCTTTTAGTTAATTAAAATAAAAAGGCCATGATAGGACTCGTGGTAAATACATTAATGCGGATTTTAGACAGTGAATCAATTGTGGAAAGTTGGAGCGATGCCCCCGCCCACACACTAACCCAGCATCTAAACCCCCTGCCTTATGTGTTCACAATACAAACAGTATTGATCTGTCCTGAAGCACTCGCTTTTTGAAATGAGATGCACCAGAGAGAGAGAGAGAGAGAGAAAGAGAGAGAGAGAGAGAGAGATCGATCAATCGATAGATAGATAGATAGATAGATAGATAGATAGATAGATAGATAGATAGATA
>JAOTQW010000039.1:7702337-7721997 GCA_026260075.1 Sisor rabdophorus | reverse complement strand
AGTAACGCAATCATAGTACAACCAAAAAAACATTGAAAGAGAAACAGTAACAGTCTCTCTCTCTCTCTTATACACACACACACACGCACACACACACTTGTCCTTGTCTCTAATAGTAAAAGGCAGGAAGAGTACACCCTAGACAGATCCCCAGTTCATCACAGGGCCACACATTTACTCACACTAACTCCTGTGAGCAATGTTTTTTGACTGTGGGAGGAAACTGGAGTCAAGGTTGTAGCAAGGATAGGCCAGTGTGGTATTTAGTAAATGTAAATGATTGGTCATATACTTAATCCGCACTGTATTTATGATTCTTCATAGCACTGATGATGGCATATAGGGATTGACTTCAGTGGTGTTGTTTTTTTGCAAAAAATGACCAATTTCCTATATATTCCACAGAACATTAGTCTACACAAGCATAAATCTATTTGGATTTCTTATTGGTGTGAAAAATAAAACACACACATGAGCTACAGGAACAACATCAAGAAAACTGCAGTAACATTAAAAATTACATGCCAGATAACTTGATTATGACACTATCTGCCCAGTCAATTCTCTGTCTGTTCTCAGGGTCTTTGGGGCATTTACGATGTGGCTGAAAGTAGACTGAAATAATTAATGCCATTTTAACGCTTGAATACATTAATCAGTTACAAAAAAGGTCACACTCTTTCTGTGTGGAGTACTGATTCAGTTCAAAGCACAGCCGATGTAGAGGTAAAGCCTTACACAACACTGGTTGTCTGACAAGGACGTGCATCTCCTAAATGCCAGGGCTCAAATCTCTTCTTGGAGCAAAGAATTACAAGTTGGCTGTCAGACTCTTTGTTTGTGCCTGTCTGTTTATGGATCAGATGTAGTTCATCTTTGGGGGAAAAAGATTGATTTACATTTCATAGTGTCATATTGGACGACAGTGAATTAATAAGTAGTCATTGAGTAAGTAGAGAATGAGTAAAAAAAGGTTGCACATTTTTTAAATAGCGTGTTGTAGAGCATTGGCTGCTACTTTAGTATGGAGATGTGTATGGATGCAAAGCCAATGTCAGAAGTAAGGGGCCGTGATGTAAACGGCATCAGTAAAATTACTACAAGCTGAATGATGACACATGTGGATCAAAAATGACCTTAAATTTGCATGAATTGCGACGAAACCGTGCGCACTGTGGTCACACAGTGAGAGACACAATTTGGAAATGGAATGTTCTTATTCCATGCAGCTTGTCATAAGAAAAGTCACACATGGACAAAGAAAAAAATAGTATTTGAAACACATTTGTCTGGAGTGTTAATGTAGACTAAAGTCTGATTATGGTGGTTATACTTTAAGAATATTTATTGCCACTATAAATCTTCTAGAAAGACTAAAAGCACTGATTCAGCTATTGGACATTTAGAAAAATTTTAGGTAGTTGTGATTTTTGCCTTCTTTAAGTGTATGTATGTATATATTTGTTTATATAAATGTATAATTATTATAATATATATTATTGTATGTATATATAAAATTTTATGCACAAAAAAACTCATTTCATATTTAATGATCTCAAAATAGTTGGGACAGGCCATGTGTAGCATAGTGTATCATCTTATTTTTCTTGAAGACATCTGGCCATCAAGGTTATACTTTTCTGGAGTTTGGATGTTGGAATGTCCCATTCATGCCTGATACAGGTTTCCAGCTGCTGAGAAGTTTGTAGCCGTCTTAAACATATTCTTCGTATGATGAGGCACGAAATGTCCTTTATCAGGAAAAGATCGGTGAAAGATCAGGTTAATTCAGCACTCTGACTTCTCTACTACTTAGCCATGCTGTTGTAATTGTAGTATGTGTTTGCATTGTCTTGCTGAGATACACAAGGACTTCCCTAAAATAGACTTTGTCTGAAGGGGAACATATGTTGCTTCAAAACCTCTATATATCTTTCAGCATTCATAGTGCATTGCAAAACATGAAAGCTCGCTATACCATTATATTTTACTTATGCACCCATACTATCAGAAACACTGATAACACGCTGGAAGGTCTCCCTCCTTTTCAACCGGAGGACATGGCATTTGTGATTTTTAACAAGAATGTTACATCTGGACCTTTCTGACCATAGAACTCTTTGGTTATCAGTCCAGTTTTGTCCTACACTTTACATATGTCTTCCTTTCTGCATAATAGAACTTTAGCTGGCCTCTGCAGCTGGCACAGCAAATTGGGTTTACCAACAGTGGTTTGTGGATGTTTTTCTGGGCCTATTTAGTAATGTCAAGCACAGTATCCTGCCTATGAGTAAAGCAGTGTAGTTTGACTGTTTAGATGCAGTTTAGTTTGGGCCTCCAACATAAGTCCTTAGCAGACCCTCGTGACCACGAGCTATGAAACAAGCAGGTTAGAAGATGGATGAATGGAAATATTATGGGAAAACTGTTGCAAAAGCCAAGCAAAAACAGCAGATTTATGCAAAGCTTTAGTAATTTTTTAAGTCTTAAGGGAAGAATTGTATTACTAATCTGATTTGTCCCTTTTGAAAAAAAAATTATATAGTTTCAGTGATGATTATGCATTACTTTGGAAACTATTCACATTCCATTTTCCATTTTCCAGAAATCGTTTTTCATAAATCCTGTGAACCTTTTTATCACCAGGCATTGCATGAATCAATTAGCTTCTAAGCTTCTGTCAAATGAAGGTGCAGCATTTACACAAATCTACAGTGGCTCTACAATCTTAATAAAAGCATTAGCATGTTTAAGATTCTTAAGCAACTTTTATTAGGACTTGCTAACTAAGCGAAGAAAGCAAGAAAACTAGCTTTAGTCATGTATAGATTCAGCACAGTGTGACATACAGTACAGTACAGGAATACACTGCGATAATCCCAGCGATTTAATATTGTTTTTAGATCATACTTCACACCCCCAGAGAACAGTATGTGTGCCATTGTGGGTGTGGCAGCAGATAGATTTGCTCTTGATTTGGAGTTATTGTAGGCCAAACTATTTTTGGACCCTTGATGAAGTTTTGATTAGAGTCATCTGATGTACAATGTGACCAGGTGTAAGTGATAAAAATACACTTATTCTAGCATCTTTTAACACTGATGCATCACACGCTGTGATTTATGATCACATAGTATTAATGTTATATATTAAGCTACTTTGTTCCTCTTTACTTGTTTTTACTAATGATATTTAAAGACAGTTTAACTTTGAAGAAAGAAAAGGTAAAGCAAAAAAGGTGACAAGTTTTGGGATGAAAATGACATACAGAATGAAAGGCTAGAATAAATTCCTCACTTCATTCTAATCAAAAGCAATGAACAAATTCAGTAGCTGTTTAGATGATCTCCCAAAGCATTAGGATTGTGAATGTTTTTTCTGGACATTCAGTGGAAAAGTAAAGCCTCAACCAACCTTTAAGCTTTGGAGGTGAGATAAAGGACAAGATGTTATTTTTAACCAGCTGTGAAATATGTTGTGCTTTTTCTATGCGTTAATGCCAGTAGTCAGGGCACACAGATGCAGCAGAGGGATGGACGATTAAGCCTGGGATCAGGAGACAGGCGATTATCCTAGAGTCAAGCGCTTAAGACTTCAAAGTGCAAATAGCTTCGGTTGTGAAATCACACATCAATCTGAGGTACAGAGACAAGCAGTGTGATTGTGGATCAGGGGAACAGTTGTTGTTTTCCTTGGAGTGTTGGGCAGGGCCCTTGAAGTCCCAGTGGTATTGTCCGAATCCTTCATCTCACGCTGTGCTTTAAAGGGAGCTCAGAGAGGGATTCGGGTTTCGTCATGATGCTATAAGGAGGTAGATGCACATTTACTGTAGGTCTTGTGCTCACTTGGGCATCAGTAGGAAGTGTTTCCAGAGGGTTTGTACAGATAACCGCATGTGTCATTGTGATCTGTGAAAACTGTTCTTAGGTGTACAACTGCACATGTTTAGGGAGACTTATTTATGGCTTCAGCAAAATCTTAGCAATAAGAAGAAGTTTCCTGTGTTGAACTTGGAATGGACTTTATTTTGCGACGAGAGCGTACAAAACGATTATAGCTTTAAACTAGCAGTTACAAATGCATATATATTTTATTAACTAAGATTCATTTTATTACCCACAATTCCTTGTATACTCTACACATTCTTAAAGTTAATTAAAGGTTAGTGATTCAATAAGGATGGTGGTCCAGGAGCAACTTTATCATACACATGCATGCTCTTATTTGGTTTTTCCTTCAAGCTGACTATTTCTTATCCTTTCTCTGACTATTGTTTTTACTCCGTCATTTTCTGCTCAAATATTTTCACCAAATTTTTGATTTAAAACTAAATTAAAAAATGAGAAATAATATGAATAAAGCGTTAGAACAAATTACTTTTTCACAGATTATCATAGCTCACTTTTACCAAGATTTTTTTGTTTGAAACACTATTGTTCCAAAACAATTTAATAGCATTTTAATACAAACTTTAAACATATTCTATTCCCACTTATTCCTTATTCATATTCTATACCCGCTTATTATAAGTCAGGGTCACGGTCAGGGTTTGCTGAAACCTATGTCAGAGCATGTAGGGTGAGAGGCAGGGGTATAACATGGAAAGATCGCCATTCCATTGCAGGGCTACACATAGACGAAGAACCACACACACATACTCACTCCTAGGAACAATTTAAAATCACCAATTAACCTTGTGTAGATGTTTGGGCCTGTGGGAGGAAACCGGTTATCCAGAGTAAAACCACGCAAGTAAAACATGCAAACTCCGCACAGAAAGACCCCTTGCCCAGGATTCGAACCCAGGTCCTTCTTGTTGTGCGGCCACCAAGCTAACCACTACGCCACTGCACCGCCCATAAATACAGTTAAATTAATAACATTTAAAACAATTTTTTTAATAAATGTAAAATACACAGTGTTTAATGCAAAATTTAGCCTTTAAATAAAATTTAAATAAGATTCACATTTCTACAGAGTACTGCCATATTGCTCTGGTTTGCTGGCATTTGTTTTAATTACTAGTGCCCTGTTTGGTCTGAGTAATGTACAAAAATTGTTTAACAGTACTTGTGTAAGAGCTCTCATTCTCTGCAAAAGGCGACTCAATCTCTATTGCATAAAAAGTTAGCACATTGTTCCATTTTAATACAGTTCTGCTATTTTATTTTAACGTGAGAAATGTAATATTATTTCCTGCTTACTATTTCTATGTAATTGTATTTTAAAGCCAAGGCAGTGGAGCTTGGTAGCATTTGGAGTGGCGTGTCTGCAGGCAGCACACTGCAGCATGATGCATAAAGTAAAAGGAGAACCAAACAAAAGAAACAAGTGCAAGACCTAGCCAATTACCACCCCCTATTTCTCATTTTTTCCTACTCATGCACACGCACACATGTTCTTGCTTCTCTGCTCCTTTATCCCACCACACCTATCAGTTTTGAAGTATTTTACCTTTTCTATCTTTTTTATGTCAAAATTTTAAATACCCTGTATTCAATATGATAGTTTAGAACGATTGTTTTATCTCATGAAGTGTAACCAACTTAAACATTTGGTTTAACTTTTCTCTCTATGTTGTTAGATTTGCTCCAGATATATACCTAAAGTCTGTGGGTTTCTATTAGAATCCATTGATTCTTTTTTGTGTTCACTGTTAAACATACAACGCATATATGATTAGGGCTGTTTGAAACCATGGTCTAAACACTTATAAGCATGTTTTCCTATCTCTCTACATACTAAATGAAGTGGGGGACATTTGAGCAGGGTGGTGTTTATGTTGTCATTTAACATTACCCTGGTCATATTAACCTCTTCATATGTGTGCAGGTGTCTGTGTGTCAGTGTGTCTTTGTATGTGTTTCCATGTGTAGAAAAGGGTGGTTGGTTGCTATGCACTGTTCTAACTCCCTTTCATTCGCCCCTTAAATGCTGAAGTTGAGTTGCCATGGAAACACTGACCCTTGGGAGTCGATGCTTTTTACAAGGAGCCTCTTTTTACCCAGTGAATCACAGTGCAAAAACATGAGGACAAAAAACCTACACTCACTCACCTTATATTTTCTATGCCATTTAATAATTTTTTGGATTTAAGTGTAAAACCTGTTTGGCTTTCTTATTTGAAAAGAACAGAAAAAAAACATGCTTTTTGCAAGGTGGTAACTGGTGTTATTATTCCATCTTTTATATATATATATAATTACATTTTTACCTTTTATATATGTATATTTTCTCTAATGTACTCTAATTCACTTTTGCTACATTATGGAGACCTTTTTTTCAACTCAGCTGTAACACAAACACTGCCATAACTGTTACTCAAATGCCAAAGAATGCCTCAACATGTTTGTTCTTTAGCACGATTAAGCCTGTTTTAATAAGATCAATATGAAAAAAAAATCCCCAAAAGCATTAAACATTTCAAACTCATGACACCATCGCAACCACTGTTTGCATTTCCTTTGTTGGATTTTTAAACAGGCAGTTCATCAGCGCATGTGATCCAGAGAGACTCTAGCCTGCATAGTCGCACAGCTGAACATAATCAATGACTAGAATGAATCCAGAATGATAAGTGGAAGTGAAGAAATGTGTTTTATTTCAGAGTCATACTCCTTTGTTATAGTTGAGGTTCATCATTTGATCTATGTGTTGATTTTCTTTCTGCTTTCTGTGCTTGTCTTCCCCAGGCCAAGTTAATTGTGCCCAACAGCACAGCAGGGCTGATCATCGGAAAAGGTGGAGCTACAGTGAAATCAGTTATGGAGCAGTCAGGTGCATGGGTGCAGCTCTCTCAGAAACCAGAGGGTATAAACCTGCAAGAGCGTGTTGTCACCATCAGTGGGGAACCTGAGCAGAATCGCAAGGCTGTCGAGATAATAGTACAGAAAATCCAGGAGGATCCACAGAGCAGCAGCTGCCTTAACATCAGCTACTCCAATGTCACTGGCCCTGTAGCCAACTCTAACCCAACAGGCTCACCGTATGCTAACTCTGCAGAGGTGATGCCTGCTGCAGCTGCTGCGGCTGCCGCCACAGCCTCCAGTCTTTTGGGTCAGGCCAGTCTGGCAGGGGTGGGTGCTTTTCCCACCGCTGCTATGTCGAGTTTCTCAGGAAATGATCTTCTGGCCATCACATCAGCTCTTAACACATTGGCCAGCTATGGATATAACACCAATTCCTTGGGTCTGGGGCTCAATCCGGCTGCTGCCTCAGGGGTCCTAGCAGCTGTGGCAGCTAGTGCAAACCCTGCGGCTGCTGCAGCGGCCAACCTGCTTGCCTCTTATGCCAATGATGCCTCCACCAGTACCGGCCACCCTGCCACTGGCTTGGGAGGATTTACATTAGGATCACTGGCCGCTGCCACTGGAGCAAGTAATGGTTACCTGAGTGCAGCCTCCCCACTAGTAGCAAGTTCATTATTGGCGACTGAAAAGCTACCTGAGGGTGCAAAGGATGTAGTGGAGATCGCCGTACCTGAAAACTTGGTGGGAGCTATCTTGGGCAAAGGTGGCAAGACACTCGTGGAGTACCAGGAACTGACGGGAGCCCGAATCCAGATCTCAAAAAAGGGAGAGTTTGTTCCTGGCACTAGGAACCGAAAAGTCACCATCACAGGATCTCCCACTGCCACACAGGCAGCCCAGTATCTCATCAGCCAGCGAATCACATACGAGCAGGGTGTGAGGGCCACCAATCCGCAGAAGGTGGGCTAAAACAGGGAGAACGAAGGAGTGGTGTATGGATGGATGGGAAAGATACAGAAAAAGAGAAAGGAGGGCAAACGTTTTGAAGAAAATCATCCACTACGTGCTACTTGTCTATTACAGTATTAATAAAAAGAGGGAAATTAGTCCACCTTGCAAGAAAAGGATTGAGTAAAAATATGAAAACAAAGAAAAACATGTAAAATGTATATATGGGTTTATTTCATAAGTTTTCATCCTTCAGGATTTTTATTGGTTGAAAATTTGGTTTAGCTTTTTTTTTTTAGTTGTCCTTTTTTTAAGTTTTAAGTTTTTTTCTGGACAGTGGTGAATGGTATTACAGACTGGCATGCTTGCTGCAGCTCACAGCAGGTGGTTGGGTTGGGGGAGAACAGGGTAAAGCAGTTGGACTTAAGCCTACCTAAAATATGCCCTGTTCCCATTGCCAGTCCCTTCCTAGCCGACAAGATGATTATTAATTTTATTTTTGTTATCCTTATTTTTTATTGCTTACCCCAATGCCCTTGTATGTGGGCCTGATGCGACGACAAACAAGCGCTTGGGTTTTAGTCTTAGGGCAGTCTCCTCTATGTGGTTACTGGCACTAACCATTGTCCAAGTCCTCATAAATCCCAACCAGCCCAGATAGTACAGTTTTTGCAGAGTAGGCTAAGATTAGGGCAACGTGGGAAAGCTGATTAGGGTCGCTTATACTAGCCACTAGCTAAAAACCTTCAAACTGGGTGCATCCAGTGCAACACAGTTACCAATTTAGCTAGAATATGGAAAATGTAAAGAGGTTGGGGAAACAGACCAAGCATAATGATCCTATTTGAGTCCAGTTCATACCAGAGCAAGGAGACAATGTGGTGATATGTGTCTGGTATGAAATGAAATACTATTATTATTAGTAGTAGTAGTTTAATCCTCGCCATTGACATTATTTATTAATATAATTTTACCCATCAGGACTGAGGTGTTTTCATGTTTTTTATTAATCTGTGAATTCAGGTTGACATGAATGTAAAGACAATATTTTGGACTTACTTTTTTTATTTAAGTGAATTGAATAGTATGTCACAGTGTAATATATGTCTTATTTAGTCCAGTGACAACTGTACCATCGGCACCATCAGAGAGCATAGCAGCAGGTATAATGTACTGTACATTAAAATTAATACATGGAAAACACACATAGGCACATACATTAAATAGGAAAACACGCCCAACTTAAGGGAAGACAAATCAGTAAAACTAGACAATTCTGATAAAAAAATGTCTAATTATAATTAAAATGGTAGGATATTGCACAAGGTAAAGGGAGTGTTCCGATGACTAGAACAAACATAATAGTGAGATCAAACCCCTTAGGTCCTTTATTCTAGATACACAATTAATTTAAATTATATATTTAATTTCTAGCAAGATAAGTAACACCATCTGCAAAAGTTATTTGTCATTGGCTATGGACAAATTGTGTAAATATATGATAAACAATAAATAGACATTTCACTGTTTGTGGACAAATACTACTGAACAACTATCAACACAAGAACAACACTTTAGTTCTGGTGAGCACAGGGATGATATTTGGTAAGTCTTTGCCCTATTAAGGACTTCAGACTCAGTCCAGTCAGACTTAAATATAGCAGGTACCATAAATTTCAAACATTTTTTTTTTCAATTTCTAAAACCACTCTCATCAGAACTACAATTGTGCTGCTAAATGGTCCAATAGACATGAATATTTCTTTGTAGTAAGAATACACTGAATTTTGTCTTAATGCACTGTGAAGTGTGGAGGCCATGCTGGAATGCCCAGAAGTTGAGGTCCTGTGTTAAGTAACTAATAATGCTGATCTAGTTTCGCTAGTTTTGTGTATCCTATTGCTACTATCTTTCAATTCCCAGCTCTCCCTTATATTACCACCAGCAATTATAATGCCTGCTCCCATATTTCATTTTGACAATGGAAAAAAATTCCTTGAGATGTTGAAATGATAGCAAAGATTATCTAAAATAAGATTTTTAGGCATTTCCAAAATGACCTTCACTTTACCAGTAGCCTGGAAGAACAAAAGAAGCAGAACAAAACAGTGAGACCCAGAGCAAAGTCTAGACAGCCGTGTGCACTCTCTTCATTCTCTCGTAATTTCTCAATTTGGAACGCCAGGGAGCGTAAATCTGAACCGATTGGTAAGGAGACTTCTTTATTCCCATCTAACACCATCAATCTTTCCTCACCTCTTTTCAACCCCTCTTTACTTCCGTGCACCTCCCATTTTGATACATCAACCCTAAGACCCCCTTCTTGCACATCTCTCCATGGGTAGCAATATCTGGTGCTAAAGTGCATGTTTGCTTGCCCTTTCACAAAACAATGACTTGACAGATAAGAACATGTGATCTAGGTGTTGCTGCCTAGAGAAGAAATGCTTGCACTCGAATGCAGGTCCATACTTAGAAAAAAAGGAACTGTGTGTAGTGCCCTAGTAGGAAAACATGCCGGTATTGCTGATTAGGAGTAAATGCAGTTAGTGTGAAGCCTTTAGGAAAAGGCTTCCAAATGTCTAAAGGCAAGAACAATTTCGTGGCTGCCAAATTTTTCGATAAAGGGGGACGATAGTATAGATTAGAGTGCATATGCATGTGAATAAACACAGCAGGCACGTCACACATCCACACCACAAAAACATACACATGCACCTGCACTTACACAGACACATTTTTTAAAAGTAAAAAAAGAGGATGAGAAAGATCAATTGCTGAGAACGTTGATCAGTAACCTTAAGAAAAAAAGTTATTACTGTGAAATTTTAATGTGAACACTAAGAACAGGTGCCATCATTGTGGAGCAGCTTCCTGTTTGCATTTTTGTTTTCCTGCATTTTAGTACTTAAAAAAGTGAGTATTATGGGGTCTGCATTTTTTGTTAGTAACTTGGGAACTAGATAAAATGTGATCAGTACTGGAAGCAATATACGTAGTAGCATGTTGTCCTGTCTCGTCTTTTATTCTGTCTGTGTACAAGCTTTGGATTTAAATAGGTGTTGAGTAGGTTTGCATATTTAAGATTTCTTTGAGTTGTGAAGATGCTGCTATCAAATAAGTGACATACTAAAATTTAAGATAAACATATCTGGTCGGTTGTTTAGCCAGGTGTGCTAGCTCTAAAAGGTGTAAAATAATGCTACATGATAAGATAACTGCTATATTAAACAGAATACATGAACGTGCCAAAATAGATCTTTACAGATTCAGCGATTGTAAATGTGTGATTTACAACACCTCTAGCTGCAAGCAGACTTACTTTTATAAGTTGGTGGGGAAAAAATGTAGAAAAGTGCCAAACAAACCACAGTTAAGGTAGAACTAGAAAAGTGGCCCATTTTAAAAGTAGTAGGAACAAAATAGATGTTAGTGCTATTATGTTAAAGGTTTTCAGCCCCTCGTAAACTAATACAAGAGGAAAGTGTGGTGTTGAGGGAATCAGCTTGCTCACCTAACAAATGCATATAGTGCCATGTAGCCGTTATTGCTACATCACTGGGGCTGGAAGACTGCCGTAGACATAGGCTAGCATGAATTGAATACATTATCAGCATTCTTAATACAGCCTTTTCTAGTTCTGAAAATGGATTTTGTGAAAATAGATGTTATCTTTTTTTGCACGTGTATATTGCATGATAAAAAATTACATGGATTTTAAAAAAAAAACAAGAAATGAAAATCATCCAAAAAAAGAGAAAAATCCTTTGAAACAGTGCGCTCATTTTAAGGACGAATCTTTGCATGCCTACACTAAGAGCATTAGTGTTTTATTTTAGACACTCTGACCTGTATTTTACTTCTGCAAAAACTAATCTGACACATTTGGTTGTTCATCTGCAGGAACCAAAACCATTCATACATAATCATTGTATATTGCTTTTGTGTTTACAATTTTAAAAGTACAAAAATATTTTTAAGGTTAAATTGTCCAGATATGGTTGGGTTTTTTTAAGATAGCAAAAACAATTTATTAAATTGGGCTTAAAAGGATTGTTTTCTTTCTCACTTAAACTGAGGTCTTGTCCTTAAATGTACTCACAACTGCATAACTTTGCATATCACTTTCGATCATGACTAAAAAGCATGATTTTTTTTAATGTTTTTGTAGATTGTGTGCCAATACTAACATATTTTAGGCAACATTACCTGCTATATTGTGTTTTTTGCCACATTATTACTCACATTATGCTTCAACCCATGATTTTGATGATAGGCCCCAAATTCTTAATGACAGTAAATGAGTTGCAAAAATTGTATCACCTGAGCCCTTGGACTCTGCTGTTCAGATTTTGTGATCTCTAATATTCTCCAACATAAATGTTTTATATGACAGGTTAGACTATAATCTCTATTAGAAATTTTAAAATTCCGAATAAATGAGTTTTTTGAGTTTATTGTCAAGGTGCCAACAAGGAAATGCCACAATTTAGTTATAACATAACAAATGTTTTAAATGTTTCAGCAAACCAAGCCAGCATCCACACATTTCTACAATCAGAAATCTACCCTAATAATTTTTTTGTTATTTGAAGAAAAAAAATTAAAGACGCATTTGTAACACCCACCCCCGCCCCCCAATCATCTATAATATTATTATGATCTGGTAAAATCATTGTAGTGCCTCTAGCCATGCCTGGATTAGGACACCCTTTGGCACGTTGTGGCATTTCTCTCTCGGTGCTCTTGCACAAATAAAGCTCATGTTTGGTCTTATGTCACTACATTTGTGACTTTTTTTACATGCAGTAAAGATTAACGCAAACTTTTGTCTATTTTTTGGTTTATTCTAAGGTCATGCTTTTAATGCAGGCTTATTGCTAGAGCATTGCACTTTTCCAACTCAGTCTGACTCCACCTGACCCTCTAAACAAACCACAGGGTCACTTTTATGCTTGTAACCATCAAAGCACCAGCAACGTTATAACACATTTGTCATATCACTGTTCTATTCTCTCTTTTTAATTTACCTGTTTTTGTTTGTATGACACTCTCTAATCTAGACCAATATAACAAAAATGTCATTCATATGTATCCTGTTTACTCTCCCTTTCCCCCTTTTGCACTTTTCACTGCCCCTTTTTCCAACCACTACCCACACTTCTGCCGAACCTCTCCCTCACACCCTCCCAGATTTTCTCCTGAGTGCCAAATGACAACAGTACCATTCCAAACGTTTTGAGTTCTCTTGTATGTTGGACATCCATCGGACGCACCCATGAAGCCAGCATGTTACTCCATAACATGATGTCAGTCATGACGCCTCAACATTACCCCCTAAAAATGCAACCAGTTTAAAGCGAGATCTGGAATAACACGGTAAACGGCTGGCTACCGCTCATAAACTGCTTTTCCTAATTCTCTGCCATCTCT
Source organism: Sisor rabdophorus (assembly GCA_026260075.1). Lineage (NCBI taxonomy): Eukaryota > Metazoa > Chordata > Actinopteri > Siluriformes > Sisoridae > Sisor > Sisor rabdophorus. The sequence goes on along the minus strand of JAOTQW010000039.1, from coordinate 7,708,867 downwards.
TCAACCTCCAGGACATCACTGATTGTGTGCCATAATGTTGGGAGCACTTGTCACTCTCCTCACCCCAAGTCTCTCCATTTGAGTTTTTTCGATGGGAAAACATTAAATCAACAACAAAAATCATTTCAATGACAGCTTTTTTTCTTTAACATAGAAACATGCTCAAAAAAAAAAGCTGAGGAGTGTAACCGTCAGCTGCGCAACCATCTTCTGTCTTCTGAACTTTGAACTTTTCACCCCTCATGAACTTTATTGACCTTCTTCCTTCCCTTCTGTGTTCATCAACTGTTTGGACTTAAAATCTCCATTCCATCTCCAAACCTTTTAGAGACTGTGTAATTATAGTGATATGATTGGATTTCTTTCTTTTTTTTTTGGTTAAATTCATCATTGGGGACAATTCTCAGAAATAAAAATAAAAGCAAAAGAAAAGCAAAACAAAACAAAAAAGATCCAGATTGCTTTTCCACAAATTAATTTTCTCTTTTCATTGTAAATATTTTTGTCAGAATTTGTTGAACTGTAACCAGAAGAGCGTTCAGCAGAACGGGGCTGGCAGCATATAATCAGTTTTGTGGAGTGCTTTTATTGGCATGGGATAGGCATAAAGATAGTTTAATAATAATAAAGCATGCTTATAGACACCATTCGAAATTCTCTTTGTAAGACTCACTGTACAAACGGTTTGGATTAAAAAAATGTACATGCACAAACATTTCCTCTTTCAACCATTGTTCATAACAATTGAGCTTAAACAATTGTATCGTTTTAAAACCTGTTTCATTTATCTGTCACGTTCTTACTAGTTTTTAAGTTTCACTTATTAGTTTAAGTTAGTTTCATCATCTGCTAATACAGCTTTAAATATCGATTTCATATCAAGTCCATATCAAAAACATCAGTCATATTTTTAAACAAATAGTTAACATGTTTCATGTTACTAACAGTTATTTTACATGTAATATGAGCAGGTTCACGTCTGAATTGATCCTTGTTGTGCATATCAGAGCTTAGTGTACATATTAGCTGTGTTGGGTGTAAACTGTGTCCATTGGATGTGTTTTGTAAAAATTCTCACAGGTCCCATTTCCTCCAGGGAAGAAAGAGCAACCATTTCCATGAGTCATAACTCCGCATCTAATGTTTCTATGCTGCCAGCTTTCTTTTCTGATAACCCTCCATGAACTTATTTATTTTTAAACTCCTCTACGTAATTAATAAATGACAACAACTAGAAAAAAAGGGAATGACTGGAAAGATAATTTACTGTTTTGTTTTTAGTATTTTAGTGCTTATTTTAACAACATTTATTAACTGACAAAGAAAAGTATTGAATATTTAATGTAATTGTAGCATTGTGTTTGTAAAATAGTGAGTTGTGTTTCTTGACTTGTGGATTACCGGTGAAGTCAGCAATTTAGTGCTAATATATATTAAGTCATTTTTTTTTAAAGATTTTCTTTCAGACAGCAACAACAGTCATTATAAATGTTCATTTTAGCATCACCTGTCTTCTGTTGTCTTATTCTTCACCTCCCACTACACTCAAACTCATCAAGTAACACATTGCAAGTTTGTGCCTGAAACCATGTGCTCAGAATTTCTAGGGACCATGATGCATGACTGTGTGTGTGTGTGTGTGTGTGTGTTGTGTGTATATGTGGGTGTGTAAGAATCTAAGTAAGAGAAAATGAGAGTAAGAATGAGAAAAGATAATAGAGGAAACTGACATGGATGGATGGATGGATGGTCTTTTCTCCTTTCACAAAAGCTAAAATCTGTATGGTTTCCATTTCCCAATGGAACCTGCTGATGTTGTAGCTGAAACCCATCCTGTGAGCTTAGTTAATTTTGAACCTCCATAACCTCCAGTTTCCTGACCACTTTCCACCACTACCTTCCCTCTCCGATTCATTCCCTACCACACACTCCACACCATGTGATGTTCTCATTGATAACATATTACTCGATCAAATCCACCTTAACACTGCTCCCATGAGGAGGTGGTTGCCAGACAATCCTCCTCCTCTCATAATTCGTTACCATTCTTTATTAACTGCCGGGACCAAGTCTAACCTGCTAGTTTTCAAGAAAAAAATGTCAGAAAAAAAATCAGAGTAGTGATTCTCAGGGTATTTACGCTGATCTACCTAATTATGTGATTCAACAAAATCACAATCCATCTCTCCCTTATGCTGTCTAAGAAGCCCAAAGACAATTAAAATGTATGATTGCTTATCAAGTCTTCAAATGTTAAGAATGATTACGCATCTGACTGAAGAAGCAAAGCAAAACGCTGTCATGTTTACACCTTCCTGAGACCAACACTGGTGAAAGAATGTGTAAAATTAAAAGCAGTTGTATAATAACGAAAAAGGAAAATCCAAAATGCTTTAATTTTAAATTATTTCTATGTACATGAAGTATGTAAAAATGACACATTCTGAAATATGACTATCATTATTGCATGTGACTATTATTTTTTAGCAGCGTGAAGCATTTCACATTGTTAGAATCGATGGTACAGTGTAAAGTTATTACATTTAGATTACATTTAGTTGCTAATAATAAAGAACATTGGTTTCAGTGTTCGTCACCTAATTTGAAGAAAGGTACTGGATGAACATTAGGAAATGTGATTGCTACTGTATAGCTTTTGTTTATACATCATTTGTACACGGTGGAAAAATAAATCACGAATCAGGGAAACATTGATAAATTGTCCATAGAAGACTGTAAGTCTTGTACTGATTTCTAAAGTCAGGTAAGTATTTTTAATCTATATGACCTTACAAGTAACAGTGTAAAATTTATTGTGAGGAAATACAGCTTATACAGCTTATAATAGGAATAATTATAATCAGGCAATAGTAGTACAAAGAAATCAAGGTGGTTGCCACGTAAAGCAGCTTCAATATACTTATTACTGCTTAGATCCCCAAATTTCAACTCAAATTTATGGAAAAAAACCCTTGAATTTAATTTGGGAAGGTAAATACTGTGCATTAATAATAATGTAGGTTGTTTTCCTGCTCATTTCCATCCACTTGCACTTCTTGTCCACCAATTCATTCTGTCAGTAAAAGCCACCATCACTTTGTCTCCCGAGCCAATATGCAGTTTAATTGCTCTGATAGCCATTACTCAGTGACTTTAACGCATGCCCTAATGTTGGTTTGTAAGGCGCTGATCTGCAGCAAAAACTCCAGGGCAAATTTCACAGCAGGACTTAAAATCTGTCTCACAAAACCATAAAGTGAAGTAGAACCTCTAGTGTTTGAAAAATGGCACTCCTATGGTGGCGTGTATCTAAGCTTTAATGGAGGACAATGAACAAAACAGTTAATCTATTATATGTTACATGATAAGGAAAACAATACAAAAGAATCCTAAAGGAAGTGATGAAAAGGATCCATTAACACAACCAGAGCTTACGGTTTCTTTATCATGTAGAATAATTAATAACATTCTTGTCTACCGGCTAAGGTTACAAAGCTAAACTAAGGCAATTTTGAGCTCCACTGTTTCCAATCTTAAGAAGCCAATCTTATTAATTGTGCACACCTTTTTTCTAACCTGAGGCCAAAATGATTTTCTTTCCTTTTACTCTGCTTTTCTTTTCTTTCTCATTTTTCATCTGAGAACGACTGGGCCCAGCTGTTGTGCATGGAACCTAGCTTTCCCACTGTCCTCCCTTTAAGGGGGGTGTGAGCAGGGACATGATTATCCTCTCAGCCTTCATAAATCCCCAGTGCTGAAAATGCAGGCCTGGAAAATGTACAAAGATCTCCTGTCTCCAATCCAGCACTTTACCAGAAACAGTTTCACAGAAGCTTGTGTCAACCCTGTGTGTCCCTCATTAAACCACAAATGTATTTATATCGTAATTTAATGACTAACAACACATAAAAACTAATTTTCTAAGATAAATGAATATGGTAATAAAATGGACACTCCAAAACTTTGAACACTGAAAAAAATATTTCAACATAAAATGTTTTTTACCATATATTTTTAGGATTTAAAGATTTTAAATTTATCCTCAGGTTTATCTTTAACAGTTATTATTATTATTCTTACAAATATGTTTGGAGGTATGTTCAATGAAAAGTCTGGCGCTGCTGTGAAAAAGAAAAGAAACAAAAGCGAATGCACTTAATTTAATTAAACCCAATGTTATATAATTAGAGGAACAATTTGTTGTATTTTTTGAACCAAATATAGGTAATCTCAATTATGACCTTTTTGGAAATAATCACACAAAAAAATTCTCTCCTGTAGTGTACCTGGTAGCAGATCACTAAAAGATCACTAAGTGCTTTAATGTCATAAAATTATAAAAACTAACAGTCTATTTATAATGTTGAAAAAGAGCTTGGATTACTTTATCAGCAATAAGAGTAATAAAATGTTGCAAGTTTAAAATGCAGTAAAATAAATAATAAATAAAAGTATTAAACAAGAGTATGGTATCTCAGCATGAAAATGTCAATTTTTTAAGCAGTGCCAATAAAACTGTGATTGTTGCTACTGTATAATACTGACTACTCTTGAATACTGCTTGAAAAATACCTGTGATTTATTTTTTACCTCTCCTAGCAGTTCTAAATCTTCAAATGGGAAAAGAAGCTTTGGGGTTTCAAGATTCCAAGTATAATTCCAAGCATTCATTACAATAAGTAACATATGTGTATTTTTCACAGTAATTGTTGGTCTAGCTAATGTATTATTGTCTACGTCTAAACCAAAGTGAATTTTGTGCCATTGAAGAGCAGCACACTCACAGCATATACACATAGAGAAAATCTCAATGGATACAATTTTTATTTCAACACATTCCATTGTATGGCAAGTATTTTGTGATCTAAAAAAGTGATGTAGATTCTATAAATACACAGTATTAAACACAAGGATTAAAAACTTGATTGATTTTTAAAACATTATTTTTAAATGACCAAAATAGCAGTTGCTCTAAAAATCATTCAAGTAATCTAAAACGATGCTCTAGTTTTATCGAAAAAAGGTGAACCCTGAAGTGGTTGTAATAGTTTTCTATGTTTTTGAGGTTTCTTCATGTAATATTTCTAACAAATGAAGCTGACTAATTATACTTGTGTTTAGATTTCTGAAGATCATCTAAGAAAGTTTTATGCGATGTACATAAGAAAGAAAAAAATCAATTGTAAAAAATTGCAAAATTGTAATTTTAAAAGCACTGTAGCGTGTACAGTGATTTCTTTTATCAATTTTATGGTACTGATATGTTCTGCATTACTGCAGTTGTTTTTTCTGTTCTTAAGCAATCGCTTTAATAAATACATTTTTACAGCATCCTGTCCGAAATTTCCACATGAATTATCAAGTGTAGTTATGAAGATGAAGTTGAATTACAGTGACAAAAATAGATTTATCTGTGATGTCTACATGTTCTACATTTACAATTACAGATTGTATCATTCAATAGACGTCCTCATCCTTTAACATTAAATAAGGCTAGGTATTGAAGAAAGAAATCTCTCAATGAAATTTTTCAGACACTGATGGAAAGTTAAAGTTAAAGAAAATAACATAGAAAAGTCTTTAGGCAGACCTACTGTATATCCGGAGAGTTGGTGGGACTCATTAAGCGTTGCTTGTGGATCTGAGGGCATTTGTGGCAGAGTCTGAGTTCTTCACTGCATTTCTATTAGCGTTCCATAGTCTGTAAGACAGAAGCAAAAGCTAGGCAATGCAGATTTATTTATTTAGCACATTTGATATACAGTGGTAATTCAAAATGCTTTATATTTGAAATCAACATAAAACAAAGATTTTAAATAAATTCTTAAAATTTGTATGAATTTAAAGATGGCTGCTGATTTTGCACATCTGATCTATTCCGGTAGCTGGTTTTAGCTGAATTGCAAATTGTTTACGTGAATCCTTTATTATGTCTAACTGACTTAAACATAATAATCTGATTAATATCAGTCTATATTTAGTGAGCAATGTGTGAGCAACGCGCTAACAACAACAATAAACAGAAAATACATATAACGTATATTTACATTTAAGCAAAACGTTCACATACAGACTACATTAATTAATAATGTATATATATATATACACAACATATAAAATGTATATGTATATATTCGCTACAAAGTCTTAATGTCCGTGTAAAAAATAGAGATATAATTGGGAAACAAACACATATAATAATATACTTATAAAAATGTTATTTCACTAAAAATAAAATATATTTATAATTAAATATTATTGTATACATATTATTGTATTTTATATATTATATTTTCTTTCATATATTTATCTTCGATACCTGCTTATTCCCAAACTAAGGGTCACAGGTTTTGCTGGAGCATAGGGGGTTTGCTGGAGCATATCTCATAGATGAACAACCACATGCACTTCTATGGAGAGAACATGCGAACTCCCCACAGAAAGACCCCTTGCCAGGGAATCGAACAGGCGACCTTCTTGCTGTGAGGCAAACTGCTAACCACTACGCCACCACACATTTAATTATATTA
>JAOTQW010000039.1:7684060-7700498 GCA_026260075.1 Sisor rabdophorus | reverse complement strand
ATTCGAACCCAGGACCTTCTTGTTGTGAGGCGACTGTGCTAACCACTGCGCCACCCTATATTATATTATATTATATTATATTATAATAAAGAAAATCTGTAATAAAATACAGTGCAGAGCATATAGGCAAAGAATATAGGCAGAAACATGCTCTAGTCTTTAAATAGCCTCATATTAAAAAGGTTCCTTAACAACCCAGAAACAGCTTCACAAGCCAACAAATGATAAGCTTTTGAAAGGGATTTAACTCTCTCAGGGTGCTCATTAGCCGACGTCTGCATCCAGTTGCTGTAGTGAAAAAAAGAGACCACCACTTTCATTCTGGCAGGAGGCATTGGTTCTTTTAGCAAAGCCACAGGAGACAACCTGCCATGTTATGACCTATTTGAGGAGCACAAAGACAGCCATACGTAAGACAATAGAAGAAGAGGTTTGAGGTGAAAGATGTCCTGAGGGATCCTTACTACAGTGTAAAACCCCTTAATTCAGAGATTATCTGAAAATGTATGTAAATACAGTACATTTAAGATTCATAATCACCATGAAAACTGATTATATGCTCTTAGTAACAAAAACATAATCTTAATAAATAACATGATAAAAAATGAAATATGTGATATGATGAGGTTTGGTAAGCAAACTGCTTTAATATGATGCGGACATGCAACAGGCACTATATTTAAAACTTTTTAAACAAACAGAAGCACTGCTACAATGTCTTAGCCCACATCCATTTCCACTACAATTTTAGCAATCACTAACACCTGAAGGTTAAATGGTTTTTTTATAGTGACCCATTTTCTGCCAGCTCCTCTATGTATATCTATTCCACCCAGTAGCATAGAAGAATATGAAGACATTACGCCATCAGAGAGAGAGACAGAAAGTGAAGTAGTGTGTGCGCATGTGTGTCCCATAGGCAGATGGCACACAGCAGGCCTGTCCACCCCGATGGGTCATGCAACTCATCTCCAGTGCCCAACTAAACGAGCCTCTGCTAGATGGTTTTTCTGTTGGAGCAATGTGTGGTTTTGGGCACACAAACATGTACAACACATTTAGTAATGTCAGACAAACTGGGTGTCATCATACAAAAAGCCCAATCATTTATTAAACCGTAGCGTTTGCATCACTTTCTGTCATCTTTAATCAGTTGGTGGTTTCAAATCAACAATCATTAAAATTAGAAAAAAAAAGCTTTAAAATTATCTTCTCAGCTTTCATTTTCTTTATGAAAGTAAACAAGCAATATGGTGATTACATTCTATTTTATAGTACGCATTAAGAAAAATTGTATTAAAAGTACATTTTTGCGAACAAACAAGGGTGAAACCTTAATAACAAAGAATCAATTTTGGTAAATGTTTTTTTTTTCTCGTTCCATCAAGAGTGACACTCGCACCCACTCCAGATTAAAGGCTCAACCTGAGGGTTTAACAATTTTAACAATTTTTAGAGTAAGACCACCTGACGAATTTTACATCAACGATATCGTGCAAAATTTGTCAAAGCATGCTGGCTTTATACCTCTAAGACATGATAACACTGCTAATGTAATTTATTTACTATACATTAAATATTAATAATTATAATGCTATTTTATTTTTCATTTATTCTAGACAATTCAAGTAATTTCTAATTGCTTTTTTGGGGAGACATTGACAATGTAATATGCAACATTTTTCTATCCTTTGTAAATGCACAGCATCTGTCTTTAAAGCACACGCACAGCAAGGCAACAATGGGGGCAAAATGGCATTGCGGTTGTCATGGAGACTAGCAGAAAAGGGCCCACTTTCATAGCATCTGTTGGAATTGACTTGTTTGTAAGCGCATAGCAACAGTAGCATCAATCCACCCTCCCCCCAACACACACACACACACTTTAACTGAAAGATAATTTCTTACCAGGTTCTAAAATGTGAAGGTCACAGAATTAGTCTATAGATAGAAATGATTAAGAAATTAATCTCAGGTAGAAATGATTAAGAAGAAAATGTGTAAAAAGTAACATCCATGAGGTCAAGATTTACAATTACTTGGTTTTCGCATCAACTAGTAAAACAGGACAACTAGCTGCACTGTGAAAGCTTTATGTACAAGTATGCAATGTCGTAACTGGTGTGTCACCCCAAAATCGATTCTTTATGTTTTATGCTTTTAAAAAATGTTATCACACAAGTTGTTTTACATTTAAGGCACCTATACAGATTAGAATTACATTGAAAAGTAGAAACACAAAAGAAAGATCATGTGAGAATGCCATTTTAATTACAATAAAATACACTAGGTAAGTTATTTCATGTTGTAATGAGGGAACGCTTGTGCTCATATCAGTGAATGCAACTCCACAATCCTTGGCAAGACTGAGTTGCCATGGTTACACACCATCCACCCCCCTGAATGCTGCAGGCCAAAAAGAGAGAGAGAAATAAAAGAGTAAGAGCTTTACAGCATACAGCAAGGAAAGACTGCTGCAGTGAAAGAAATGGGTGGAGGAGGGGAGAGACAAAGAGGGAAAAAGCGAGGGAATGGGGGGGTGAGAGACAGACAAATGAGAAATTTATCACACACACACACATACACACACACACACACACACACACACAGCAAACGTTATCAATTGCATCAGTTGGGGAGCATGGGGCCCAAATCTGCTCTGCAGTCTGGACACGTCGCTCACAAACTTCAGACTGCATTCAATTATTTATCTGCCAGGCAGTAAGCGTTGATCCAGCATCTCATCTCACTGATGGCACAGCACATTAAAAAAAAGCTCATTAACGTTATTCAGCAGCGTAACATAGGTGAGAAGACCTTGCATCCCAGTGGCCTTTTGTGCACATAGTAAACATTTCTTTCATCATTCAATTACAATTGTTTTGACATGTACATTAAGCAGAGTAAATTCTTTAAGGAGAGCACAGGACAATAAACCAATAATAATACACCATTTTATTCAGTATTTATATTGAAGTTAGAAGACAATGAAATATATTTGACCAGGCATGCTTTACCACCCTGCTTTACTACAAGCATCATAAATATAGTGCAGACTTAAGAAACTCATTAAAAAGTGCTTTTTCCAAAAGAATCAGTAGCCTGCACTGTGCCCTCACTCCTACACTGAATCAAAAGAATGGAGATGAAACTAATGTAGCATTGAAAATGACTCCGCTGTGCTTGAATAACTAGAAAGGTTTCAAATCAGCAGGCAGCTGATGCTTAGAACTCATTAGAAATCATGGCCATACCTCAGTGCAGAACTTGCGGCAAACCTATCACAAACGTTTCCCACCAGTGGTAGAAAGCTGTGCAAGTGATCAATGCCACCACCTATTGCTTAGAATGAGCATTGCACAATTGCTACACTATCTCTCTGCACAAGACCTCAAGCTGAGAAAATATTCGGACCAGAAAAGGGGATAGCAATATAGTTGCAATTAAGTTAAACTGTTCACACATTTAATAATTGAAGAGAAATCTAGTAAATAGTAAAAAAAAACCAGTTGCCCATGTACAAACTTGAGACTGTGTTCAATTGAATATTTTCAACTGACATTTTAGAATTATATAGCGTTTGGTAGCTGTAAGCAAATTTTATTTACCAAGATTGCTGTATTCAAGTAAAATAATTTTATCGAAAATAACTATTTTGTAACCAAAATAGTTCATAAAATGTTTAGATATGGCAGTTCAAACATAGATATGCAAAGGAAAAGTCTACACTCACTCCAGGTCTCTTTATTCAGAGCTTATTCGATTTATTTTTTATTTAAAAAATCCCAAAGAGTTATGATCTAAAATAATTGTTTTTACTGGTTACATAAAGTATTTTTTTTGTTTCATAGGTGGAAATCACATCATGTTAACAGTATCTGCAGACATTACCCAGTGCATCGTCCATTAATACCAGAGACACAGATGTGTACATACTTTATAATAATATTCGATTATTATGATAATATTCAATTATCTTATTTATAGGCTGTTGTCTAGAGGTGTGATGTTATATAGGAAGATTTGAGCTATAGATATATATATATACATATATGAAATAAATATATATAATATATATATATATTTAGATAAGTTATACAAATATATACATAACTGACTGCAGAAAGTATGACAAGAGAAGAGGAATCAGTGGCCTAAAGTCTTCCTTTGGCATGCTCCTACGCTGTTACTGTTAAATCGGGCAATTGAGTTAATGTACTGAAAATAATGGCAATGAACTTTAAAATGGTATTGTCATGAACGCATGAGTTATTGCAGTAATTGTAGGGCTAGTAAGATAAGCTGCGCCCTCATCTACTCAATCAGTTTCAGTGAAGATCAAGGTTGCGACACTGCTGCTTTCCACATCAGCAAATGGAGTTTCACCCAAAATTATGCATCAAGTCGGTCTCCCTGTAATGACTGCTGCTTTAAGTGCTTCTTGGCACAAACAACTCAATAGCAGAGTTGTGTGAATAAATATTAGTGGGACATAGTTATGCATTTTTATCTATAACATCAGCAAAAGTTCTTTTTTATCCTGTAATTTTAATTACAGGTTTCTACCAGTTTGTTCAGCTCAGATGTTAGTTTGGCATTTAACTGAAAAGAATGTGTGTAAAAATCAGCCAAGCTATTGAACATGGGGTTAGTATAAGAAAGATGGTGGGTAGTGAGGGAGAAATGGTTCACTTTACCAGCTGGGAATATTCAAATAGCTGTTCAGAGGTAACAAAAAGATTTCTACACAGTAATTTAATATAATCAATGATGATTATCCCATTGTTCTGTTTGCAATTCATTAGCATAGCCTCAATTAGTTTCCGGATAAAAACTGTACCAGGATGTCCTGCTTTTCCCATTCAGGTTTTAAAGTATGTATGTGATTAACACCAACATGCCATAAGGCCGCAAGGCCTTTACCATATACAGAAAGTCGTAAAAAAAAAGACTTAGAAACAATTTAAGTTAAATCGTAATTGTGTTACTCATCATGTGATATTCAAATAAGTCAAAATGTTGAATTTATACTCAATGTAGTACCTACATAAGTTGTATTCCGACTATGGAGGGAGCCACAGTCTTGCAAATCTTTCTTTATTTGCCGAATTGCTGCCACATAGCTGCATGCTGCATCAATCAAATTCCGATTAGACTAACACTACTGAACATTCGAAATTAATTGACTGTTAGAAGTATGATGCTACAGCGTAGGAGCTTTGTATAAACAAAAGAATTAATATAATTAATACAATATAATCTAAGGATTCTACATATAAAACTCAGAACTGTTTTTCAGTGAATGCAACAATTAAGCACAGCTATAAATTCAATTGTAAACATTCCAACTTTGTACAGTTTATTTTAAAATAAACTTTTTTTTACATCAAGCTTAAAACCACTATAATTACCAGCACACTATACACTCACAGGTGCTTTATAAGGAACCTGTGAGTGTATTTATCTCATCAGCCAATCAGGTGCCAGCAGTGTAATCCACAATGAAAAATCAGTAAGTTCAGTGAATTTGTCAATGGCAGGAACACGGACACATTAACTTAGTTCTTGCTGACAACATGCACACATTTATGATCTCAATTTACTTATTTTCTAATAGCCAGGTTATTTCAACATGTAACAAAGCAAAAGCAGCTCACACTGGTTTCAGGAAGCAAACATAAAGCTCAAACTTTGTAATCTTTGCCAACACCAAATCAAAATCAAAGGGCTTTACTCAGCATCATTACAGAATTCTTAATAAAGCATTCAGTGAGTGCATAATGACTTAATGAATCTCTACTGGTCTTGCACTTTCTTTTTTTTCTTCTTTTTCTTTACAGAGCTCTCAATGTCTCCAAAGGATGTGTCTATTGGTTCCGGTTTAATTATTAAACTCTCATCAACAGCCATCTCCTTCTGTCTCTTCTTTTCTTTTTTAATCTTCTTTCTCTTTCTTCTCTCTGTTGTATCCACTTCCTCCACGAGCTCTGGGACTAGCAGCTCACTACATTCTTGAGATAATTCTTCTTGCTTAATGTGGGCCACGTCAGCCGGCTCATCATTGCAGTGCTTGTATTTCTTCTTTTTCTTTTTTCTACACTGGTCTTCAGACTCTTCATACTGCAGCTTTACTTTCCTTAGTGGTAAAGGAGAGGTGGTGCTCTGTATTATCTGAGCGGGTGTAGCGCTGCCGAACGGCTGGAACCGCTGTTTTAGATCTAGTGGAATGCTTGGGGCGTGAGTTGCTGGGATGGCTACAGAGATTCGATTCTCATTGCAGGCCCCAAAACGTTCACTGATACTGAGGATTCCAGCAAAGCCAGAACTTTGCGGTTTACCGCTGGAGGTGAGGTAATAAAGGTCAGTAGGTCCCGAGCGGCTCGAAAGAACACTGTAGATATGAGGAGATGCATCAGTAGACTGAATTGTATCCAAACCTGATAAGGACACTTTCAAACCTGCCAGGCTGTAAAAGAGATATAGATAAAGAGTGCATATTTAAGACATGCATTAGTGTAAACTTCAATCAGAGTTTTTACTCCAGCAACTGAAGAATATGAATAATTGACAACAAAACGAATAGATATTCCTAAATATAGGTTGAAGGACACCCAGGGATCAGCCAAGCAAAGCCAGCAAGTCCACATATTAAGAAAACCTGCTGTGAAAATGGAAATCATAACCAACCACAACGTGGTTACATCTATTATTTATTTTTACTTATTTGACCAAATGGCTACAAAACAAAGAAAACCTCAGAGTAGATTATTTTTCCATTCATTCTTTTGTCATCAATACAATACAATAGTGTAAGCGTCACAGGCTTCTCGCACATAGGGCGAGAAGTAGGGGAGTACACCTCGGACAGGCTGCCAGTCTATCGCAAGGCATATAGACAGGACACCACACACACACTAACATTCACTCCAATAGCCAATTTAAAATAACCAATCAACCTAATGTAAGTTTTGGACTGTAGAAGGAAACTGGAGAATCCAGGGTAAACCCACGCAAGTGCAGGAAAGAACATGCAAACTCCACATAGAAACTGTAAGAAAATGTCTCCCTAATAGTTGAAAAGCATTACAGACAATTCAGCAAAGAGCTTTATATTGGAATAGATGGTTTGTTTTGTTTTTGTGTCTTAAGGAGCTGCTCTGGCCGAAGCGAGCGAGAAGAACACATGTGTGGAAGGTTGGTGTATTCTCAGCATGCTGCCGGTTTTCCTCACCTGCTGGGGTTGAAGCGTGCTGGAGCTTTAATAAGCCACAGCTCAGTGTTTTCTCCTGTCTCTTTCGCCGACTTCTTCCTACAGCTGTAATCAAGAGGCACAAAGTCTGCAGGACACTCAGATGTAAAGGCTGCAAAGAAAATGCAGAGTGAAACACAGAAACAGAACGATTCTAACGTGTTGTTAAAGGAAAATAATATACATCATTTAAAAGAGCAATAATAATACAGATTTTAAACATTAAAAAGGGTAGCGAAATCGACATCAACTCAAATTCTATCGTTTTGCTTTGGGATATTTTACTAATGCACTTACCTGTCGGTAAAGTGGACGAAGACATGTTCTGCACTACACCGATTTAGCAGTACAATTACAATAAAAAAATAAAAATTAAAAAAACAACCATGACAATTTGCTAAACTGTATTTGATGAAACAACACCTAAACATGAAAAGCACGTGGAACGTACGATTAACTTTGACCCGGAAACACTAAGTGCTCTACCCGACCGACGGAAAACAATAAAAGCATAATAGCGGTTATTTACCTTTCTTTTTTAAATTTACAAATGTCAAAACATTTGAAAACAAATATGCAGAAGTTTCTAAAAATATATTATCAATAATTTTTACCTTTAGATATTACTTTTTTATTTTTAACGCAATTATTATCTTTACCACAAGATGGAGACCAATTACCGTTTGCCAAACATGGTTTTTGTAAAGAGCCTTTTTGTACAATTTGGATCCCCTTATTACCTGTATGTAAAATATATCTAATTACTTGTTTTTTTCTAATTATTATTATTATTATTTATTTTTAGTAAATTATTATTATTGTTATTATCATTATTATACACTTAAATTATTGTTATATTTTATTTTATATAAAGTATATCTATAAATGTTTATTAACCATGCAACATTTACACAGACTTATTAACAATAAAACAAAGTTATTTATAACACTTCATTTTTCTGCACACCACCGTTATATATTTTTCTAGTAGTGTCAGTTTTTTTTTTTATTATTTACTTAATCTAATATATCTATCTATATGCTATTTTTTGTAAATGTATGTTTACTGTATGGCAATGTCTAAACAATAATGTTGGATTTCTGTACAGTTATTAAATGTATTTATTGTCACTACAATTAGATAGAAGTCAGAATCAAACACAGCTAATTAAATATTTAATAATCTAATTGAAGGGAAAAATAAAGGAGACATCATCCTGCCTCTCAAATTAAAGTTGCAATTTTTTTTTCTTTAATTCACACTGTTTATATTTTAAGTCTGTGGCTGGTTTGACGCTGTGGGAAAGCTCACCATGAAAGCTCATCATGTCCTGATCATCTTCCCATCCACAGATGCTTCCTCCAGGCGGTGTCAAATATTTCTGCAGAAGGAGGAAGTAGGTCAAAAGGGAAGGGCAACTTATGTTTAGTTGTTTGAAGTCAAGTTGACATAATTTTAAAAAGCATTTTAATCACTTTTCTTTCCATTGTAAAAAAGAAGTTCCTTTAAACATAACAATAGATGTAAGCAATAGATAATATATTTCCATATTTAGCCTAACAGCTATAAAAAGCTGTTTAATTCATTTATTTATTTATACATTTTTGCTGCTTGGAGTCATACTAGTCATACTTAATTACACTAAGTGAGTACTGTATTAGACTTACACAGGCAGTTTAAAAGGTCAGTATGTCAATATTGTTTACTGACTGGAGCCCATCTGGTTTGACGGTCTCCACCAGCAAAGACAAAAGGACATTTTTTATATCAGTGATACTATCTTATTGTGGTGTGTGGTTATGGCGGACGTGTGTCAGCCATATAAGCAGTTATAACATTTTCACTTCTTGAACACACTTTGTGCCTTTCTACCAAATGTATGTGCCTAAATGTATATTAGCAAAATATATATATATATATATTTATTTTAGCATTTTAAATTAAATATATATTTATATTTCCCCATCTAGAACATACCGCTGCCAATATAAAAAAAAATGACCTTTTCTTCTGTAAACAAGCTCTTTTTGAATTAGCTATCCGTTGTTTAGCTTTAATATATTAATCCAGAGGGACAGTAAAACTAAAATAGCATTTATTTGTCCAGCTAAACCACAAGTTTGTTGTAATAAAGTAATTTCTTTTATTCCTGTATTCAGTGTAAAAAGGTTTATGTCTTTTATAAGGTAGCAGGTTATAGAATTAGTTTTCTCTGGGTGTTTTGTGCTGTCTTCTTACATGCTGTATGTACAGAATTTTTGTCACTTCAAAGCCAAAATAATCCCATATGACAGATGTGTTTGCTGTCACTCAAAGAGGGCAGTCATGCGTTTGCTCTGAACTTTTAATGCATTCGCATCACAGCCTTTTGTATTTAACTAATTGCAGCGTTTTAAATCGTGATTGCAATTAATTGTGTAGTCTTGATGTGTAAAGTACACTGTAAAGAGCAGAATAATAATACAGGTGTTATTTTTGCAAGAAGCACGGCATAAGAAAATCAATTGGTGTGTTACGTCCCTGTAGGAAGCAGGTTAAAAAGATAAATATATTATTATGATATTATTATACTGACACATTTTTACTGTTATAATTTTTAGTAATATAGCGTTTTTAACCAGGAGTTAAGATTCTGATTAAGCCTCTTGTCTCTCAAGCCTGAGACTTAATAATAATGTTAGTTCATGAAAGAGAAAACAATTATGTGAACCAATTTTTCTAGACACAACTTTAAAGAAGCAAAAAAGTCTTACAGAAATCTATTAGGGAACAATTAAGTACACAATTTTTCCTTTTTTTTACTGGCTGCATTGGCATGTCAGACCACCAGAGGGCAACTTAAAGATCATCTGTCTCGTGGTTTAGACCAAGTGCTTCATGTTTGTTTATGTTGTCTGAGTTATGTCATGTGAGTCGCCCCGTCTTGTGATTGGTTCCCTCAGTGTATTTAGATGTTTCATGTTTTCCTGCACTTGGGTTCTAACCACACTCTCCAGCAGTGAACTCATTACAGTAATAAGCACCAGCAAAATGCAAATGCTTATGTCCAGTAAAAAACATCATATTAAAATTGACAGAATGTAGTAAATAAAAAATATATATATATATTTAAACATGTGAAAATAAAGCAGACATTCTACCAATTATCGCTACAGTATATTTCATATAGCAGCCAAAATGTTTATAGATCACGTACACAAGTTGGTACACTGAAGAAATAAACTATATCTTTAGCAATGTTTTGTGTCTATAACAAACAATACTACTTCATCTTACTCATCTTCCTTAAAATTATTCTGTATACTGTTAATGTTTCCCAATTCATTTTCACTTTCCGAATGAAATTTCAAGTGATGTATTGCTAGCACAGTAACACTTAGAGCCGGCCAACAACAGCTAATCACATCAAAACCATGTCTACCACAGTAACAGCACAACCTCCCCAAACACCTCTTTAGTTGTTCCCTAACATGCACTGACACTAATTATGGTTCTTGAGAAAGAAAAATATTTTCACTCTATATTACAGCATTAATTCAAAGACTATGTATGTGTGTGTATACAGTAAAACACTTTTGTTTATGTGACACACTGTTGTCCAAACCGATTCAATCAAAACTTGATTTAATGAAAACATGCTAAATCATAAACATTTTTTGGATGTCTCTTTAATCGTAGCAGTTACTTTTTATTGTATGGGAAAAAAATTACTCATTTCGTTGACTGGTGCGATGTGAAAATGACCATATGGATATTGTGTATTATCGGACGTATATGAGTATATAAACACAGGAGTTAAATGACGGGATGATTGATATATTTTTATATTGCTATGCGCAACCTACATTCAAAGCAGTCAACTATGCTCTGTTTGTTAAATAAGAAGTAATTCTTGTGCAGCTGTGGGCTTTTTCTGCCCATTCCTGTAAATTTCTATTAATGATTAACCTATGCGGCAGTATCCTGGCTCTGTATTGACTTCTGTTCATGTCAAATGTTACAACCTTTGAACGAATACTAAAACATGAGGAATTATTTTAATTTACATGGGTAAACAACTGAGAAAAAAGATTGTTTGTTGTTGAAATAAAACCATCAGAAAACCAAACTTGTGACAATTAACACCTGTAAACTACAAGAGCCAAAAGTTAATGTTAAACCTTTACAGTCGCTAGAGTAACTTATTTATATACATGAATGTCGCAAATATCCATGGTCCTACACCGATAAGTGTTTATTTCTTTACGCTAAATTCAGCTCACGAATTTCTTTGCTCATTAGGTTTGTTGAATCAGCTGTGTTAAATGAGGCACAATGCTATATAAGGAAGGGGTGGTCACCATCCATCTCCAAAAACAAACAAATAAGTAACAAGACATAGGTTTAAAACCTAGATATGGTTAAATCACTTTTATTAGTAAAATCCTAGGACATAACATAGAGAATGATGTCCTCAGAGAAACACTTTTCAGGATGACACTTTAAAAATTGATGTGCTCCAGTACCCAACCTAAAAGACCTTAAATAAGGAGCACTGCATGTTATGTGTAGGTTAAGACAGAAAATGAAGGTATGGTGTTCCCATTCGTTCATATATATTGTTTTTATTTGTTGCCTGCAGGATTATATCAACTTTTTGGGTAGTAAATCAAATTTGGAATTTTAACTGAACACCACCAATCACAGATAAAAAACATGCATATGCAGTGCTTGATGATACCATTTCTCTTATTTGTCACTTTCTAGCCTAAAAACTAAATAAAAAATGATTTAGCAGTGATAATTTATTTAGTTTTGTTATAACAGACATACCATTTCAATTGCAAACCTTTAGATAATAAAACACATTCATGTTTTGAAAAGGCCATATGAACTCAAATGTAAACATTCTTTTAACAAATATTCATTCATTCATCTTCTTTAACCACTTATTCCCTAATTCAGGGTCACAGGGGTCTGCTGGAGCCTATCCCAGTGCACACCTAAAAGGCAGGGGTACACACTGGAATTTTGAAATACCAATCAACCGACTGTACCATGTTTCTGGGGGAAATCTGGGACTTTTTGCTGTGAGGTGACCATGCTAATCACTACACCACCTCTCCGCCTATTACAAATATTTGGTGGGAAATCTAACTAAATCTGATAATAGATAAGCAATAGGCAATTTAATAACACATACCCTAACCCCCACCAAACATGCAATGTTAAGAGTCGAACATATATCAGACTTTTTTTAGGACTTCCTGATTTGATTTAAGGTACCTCTTTACCTTTGGCAATATTCACATTTTCAGTTACACGTTCCTTCTCCTGTCTGAACAGCATCTTTACCAATGATTAAGTCTTTAAAACTAATTAAAAGAACAAAGAAATGTATCTTTAGTGTATATGTAACACATACTGTATACAGAACCTTTCTACCGTTCTCACACTGCAAATGTGTCTCAAAGCAAAGAATAAACGATAGAACACATAAGCCGTGTAATTCATGTTATTTTAATGACAGGATTGTGGATTAAGCATAAGGATTTCTTATGATAACTGCATTTTGTCTAAAACAATAAATAACTATTATTATCAAGGTTTTGACACAGCAAATATACTAACATTTTGGTGTTGTTCAAAAAGGAATGCTTAAAAAATGTTTTACAGCTAGAGATTTGGTTTAGACTGAAAGTGATGACAGAAACATGATGGTTTTGTTTTGAGCTTCATGGTGGCATGACGCTCCAAAAAAAGGAATGTCTTCATAAACAAGATGAAGGTTTAAATTAACAATTTATTCAAGTGCCAACATTGTTAGCATAATCTGAGGCCCTAAAGCTCCCGTGACATATGCGCACCAAGAAACAATCAGTATCATGCTACTTCTTAACACTAAGTTTGGTCATTTGAAGACACTCGTTTTTCAGAGTTTCAATTTCACTTTTATAGGAATCATTTTTAACCTCGCCAAAAAGATTTGGTTTCTTGCCAGCCAGAGGTGTCTCCACAGTAATAGAACCTCCCATTATTATATTGGTGGTTTGTCCTCGTTGAAAGATTGTTATCAGGGTGACCAGTCCGCGGCTTACGTCGCTACGAGCTCCTTCGTTTACAAAACAGTACAGGATTGGGTCTGCTACACAATTTAAACTGGTAAGAGCAAGGGCTACATGGTAGGCAGCAAATAGGTACTCTTCTGCTCGACAGTCACAGGGGTTGCTGAAAAACAATACACTTCGCCACAGCAGGAGTATATGATATGGTCCGAAGCAAAAAAGCACTATGAGTATGAGACTAAGCGCAAGCCTCTTGATCTTTGCTTTCTCTTGTTGCTCGGTGGAAACATTGGTACGCACCGCCTTCAGAATTCCTTTATATGCTGCTAACATGCAGCACCAGGGAGTTAAAAAGCCCAGGAAGATGCGGTAAAGGTTCATGCCCGCCACCCACTCCTGCATTGGATATTTCTCAAAGCAGAAGGTGCGGTTAAATCTGGCTGCAAAAAGTTCATTGTGAAAGAGGGGTGCTGAGTTTGCCACAATTTCCATAATCCAGACTATGGCACTCACTAAAATGGCTGTCCTGACCCGACGCACTTTGGCAAACCTGAGCGGATAGGCCACCGCCAAATAACGATCCAGGGAAATACAGCAGAGGAAAGCAATGCTGACGTATATATTGGTATAGAAAATAAAGCCAAACAACTTGCAAGCCCCTGATCCATGAATCCAGTTATCATGTTGAAGAAAATAATCAATCCAAAGTGGCAATGTTGCTATGTAAAGAAGGTCAGCCACGGAAAGGTTAATCAAATAGATACCCAGCTCATTTTTTTGCTTCACTTGCAAGTAGGCGGCCCACAAAGCCATACAGTTTGTTGGGAAGCCTAGAATGATAACAATAATGTACAGCACTGGCTGAAAAAATTGATCGATGTTTGAATCAACATTACAGGAAGCTGAGATGTTACACATCTCTTCACTTTTTATGAGGCGTAATATGATTAGGAAACAGTTGTGTTGTCTGAGGTCCAACATCGAGTCATACTTTGGTGTGAAAAGAAAACATTATGATCCAAGTGTACAAAAAGATCTGTAAGAGATCCCTCACAGTTTTTCTACAAAGATCTTCAGCTTGCGATTGTGACCTGAATACAATCCTTTGCCCATCCTGTGTTATGTTCATACTTTCTGGCGGTCCATAAAAACGTAGTGTAAAAAGAGCATAAACCTCAGTAGCAACCTGTACAATTCAATTTCACAACATGGTCCTCTTCTCTTCTTTGACTAAACAGTGCTCTCTATTGTGTTTTCTTTTGACCCATCAGCCAGAGCCATCTGCAAAACAAAAAGAAAAGGTTTGCTTTAATTAAGGCAGAAAATTAATAAGCAAAGTTTTAGTGCAACATGCTGATGATTTTATGTCTAATTGGATCAGCTTTATGGCTGACCCATATTTTCTAAACTTTAATAATTTGTCCTATTCTTGTAAATGCCTTTATCTATTGAAAGCTTGGATCTTTGGAACAGTCTTCACAATGCAAAAAAAACACTATAAAATGCCATGTGAGAAATGATTAAAGGCCTTTAAAGTTGTTACAAATGGGGATTAAACAAACATTAGTTAGTGTACACTGCTGTAGCTACTTTAATTTTTTATTTATGGCATTCAGCATATAGAAAGCGACTTAAATTAAAAAAAACTTTATACAACTGAGAAGAGGGCCTTGTTCAAGGGCCAAGAAGTGGTTATTTGAAAGTGCTGGGAATCAAACCTGCAATCATCACATTCACCAATTTGGTTCAAAGTGCTACTCTCTAAATTCAGTGAGAAATACAATAATAACTGTTTATATTATCATCCTTGAGACACAAGCTCAATTGACCAGTGGTGGAGCAAAGATGATACAATGAAATGAGTAGAGTAACAAATATCATTACACAAAGGAATCCAGGCTTAACTGCCTGAGACAGCCTATTCATTAATTAAGTGTGCAAAAATGTAAATATTCAGACTGGACTCTTTCCTGAAATTCTATTAAAAAAGGCTTACTATCAGTACTGCTACGCCAAGTACAACTCTAGAGAATAATTACACTGTATGTTTATAGCAATAGTGCATATTGTGTGATAAAGATATTAGTCATATTAATGGGACCATCAACATCTGTTTTTTTAACAATAAGAAAATTCCAGAGGAAAAAATGTATCTGCTTACACAATTACGTTTTTATAAATATAGCTCAGTGAGAACAGAGGTTTATGTGTACATCTGTTTTAAGTTAGAAACGTGGGAATTGACAAAGTATCCAATGATATACTTCTTCTCTTTTAGAATGTGGTTTTAATTATATGTGTATGATGCAGGCCAGAGGCAATGTTACATAACAATGCAGAACTCGCAGCAAAAAAAGATTTTTAATAATATGAAATAATTTCTTAAGGTCTTTCCATGTAAAATTTGCATGTTCTTCTCACTCTTGCATGGATTTAGTCTGGGTACTCCAGTTTTCTTGCACAGTTTAAGTTAAGTTAAGTGTACAAGTGTTTGTGCTTTTTTTTTTTTTGGCTTTGCGATGGACTGGTGTCCTGTTCAGGGTGTACCTGCCTCTTGCCCATTGTACACGGATAGGCTCCAGCAGACCCCAAGACCCGAATTTAGGAAATAAGCGGGTATAAAAGATGAAGATATGAATGAATGAATAATTTTTCAAGGCAAGGGCCTTTCTGTGTGTAATCTGCATGCTTGCCTGGGTTTATTCAGGTTCTCTGGTTTCCTTCCTTAGTCCAGACCCATGCACGTTAAGCTAATCCATGATTTTAAATGGCCCATAGGAGTGAGTGTGTTTGTGTATAAACAGGCTGCCTTTCGCCCTTTTGAGAGTTTGATAGGCTGCAGCAGATGTCTGTGTCCCCGAATTAAGGAATAAGCGAGTATAGAAAATGAATAAATTTCTCAAAAACTTTACACAGTCAAAACAGATAGCAACAAGCTACTTCTTATCATCTAGATGTTTGTTTATATCTAGAGATTCAATACACAATTTTGATCCTAAATTAATAATCTATTTTTAATTTATTTCAGAGCACATATACAAACGGCAAACAGTACAGTGCCCTGTGTTTGGACAAAAAATCTTAAATTAATTCATTCATTCATCTTCTATACCCGCTTATTCACGAACTTTCCGGGGTCACGGG
>JAOTQW010000039.1:7667648-7677707 GCA_026260075.1 Sisor rabdophorus | reverse complement strand
GCAGACCCCTGTGACCCCGAGTTTGTGAATAAGCAGGTATAAAAGATGAATGAATAAATGAACAAATAAACTTGCTTAGGACCCAGCAGTAGCAACTTGGTGGTGTTGGGAATATCATCAATTGATAATTCAATAAGCAATCCCATGCCTTAACCATTACACTACCACTTGCTATTTAAATAATAAAATCAGCCTTTACCTTACATTTTCTATTTTTTAACCTACATCAATTTATATGTGTATATATATATATATATATATTTATATATATAGTATGTGCTACAATAATAGGATATTAAAGCAAAAGTATTTACATTTGACATTTTTTCTAATCCATCAACCCTATCTTACCTTTACATCAGCAATTTGCTTTTCCTTCTGCCAGTCCCACACAGATAGTATGTGGTCATTTGCATCATCAACAGCACACAGATAGGCGCCACCATTCTGGATGTGTAGATAGATAAATCATTTATTTACATTCATACTTACAAATAAGTTATTAATTGAACTACTTAATGTAAACAAAGATTTAAAGCAGGAAAAAAAATTATATAATTACCGATTTGGAAAAAGCTACACAGGTGACAGCACGGTCAAAAATACCAGACCCGATTACGTGTAGTGTGTTCAGACTAACAGAGTCCCAGACACGAACATGAGGATTTAACAACTAATCAAAAAATAAAGGCCTTGTAGTTAGTGTTATACCAATAATACCCACAAACATTTCGATACAAGTTTTACTTTCTAATATGCATCAACATTTAATACATTTAAAAATATAAAGTTTTTATTTAAATACAAAACACACTTTCCTTACCCCTTACCCAACAATTTATGGGACAAGGAGAAACCAGTGTCTTACTTTGCCATCTTTGGATGTGCCAGCCACTTGTCCTGTTGCTATGGTGACCATGTCAGGGTGGATTGCCATGCTACAAAAAGAACATTGAGATGGTCTCAGCCAGGCAGTTTAGTCATCTCCCGAAGGGCTAAACATAAACTGTTACATAGAACTTTTAACCAACCCTATTAGTAAACGATTCTTGAAGGTATAAAAAATAGTGGAAGATATCCACAATGCAACTGGATCCACAATACTCACAGTATTTATTTCAAAACAATAAGCCTATTTGAATATAGCATGATACTGCTTAAATCAACTTATCTGACAGATAGAAGGTGATATGAATGCAAATGGTATCAATACTCATATCAAGTTCCTTCCTCTTTGTACATGGATAAAGATAAAATAAAAAGTGGATCTTAAATAATCTGCAATGTGGATTTGCATTGCCAATGATCATTGTGTATTGTCTGAGGTGGAAGTCGATCTGCCTGTAAACAGATTACAGTACAGATTAGAAAATATTTCGTGTGTTTCTCTCTCTCAACATATAATAGATATTTTACCATTTAACATCATCATTATGGCCCAGGTAGTGTCTCTGCTGCTGTTCCTCCACGTTATACAGCACAACGATGGAAGCATTGAAGTAGACAATCTCTCCCGTAGGCAACAAGTAGAGGTTAGAACGGCAATCTCTGCCTCTGTAGCCATAACTGACAAACTAATGCTAAGAAATAATGAACAAATGAATGAGCAAGAAATAAATACCTTTATAAATTATTTTTGCAAATTTGCAAATTTGCAGCATAATTATATGTAATAAGTTGATGGGTAATTCTAAATTGCACATAGGAGCAAGTGTGTGTGGCCCTGTAATCGACTGGTGTACCACTCCTGCGTTTTGCCCTTCAGAGACTGGGATAGACTCCAGCAAATCCCTGCTACCCCCAATTAGGGAATAAGTGGGTATAGAAAATGAATGAATAAATCACATAAAAAGGATACACCCATTGAAGTTTAAGCTTGCGGTCTGTCAGTGCCACCTTCTGGTCAAGGCTGTAGTTTTCTCTTAACTGGTCAGGAATGTGCATAGTAACTGGCCGACCACGCAGAAACATTCTTACATATCCATCGTCTGTGGAACAAAGAGCACAAAGTGAATGCATAAAACACTGTTAAACCAATGCTTTAGCTTAATCTATAAAATATAATTAATGGCATTACATACAAATGTAATTAATTTTTGTCTGCAAATTGATGAGCTGTAACTGATCCTTAATAATGATAGTGTACAGACTTTACAGAGCCGTGTCCATATATATAAAAGAGACAGGCTAAAACATGTCCGACAACCTTTAGTGTTCTTCATCAAAGTGGAGCAATACAAGGTGTAGATTTACCTGCATTGAAGGTGCACTCTTTGGATTTACTGAAAAACAACAACAAAAAACCTCAGATATAGAAACCCATCAAATTACATTATTCTCCAACAAGCGCTTGTGTGGCATGTACCTAAATTCAAATAAAAATATACATACTTTAGCTCATTACTCATTACTAAAAATAAAAATGCATACAGCTTATAAGAAGAAATACATTTATGGCCCTCACTGCTGTACCACCATGCTTTTTATCTGCATATCTTAATAGAGGAAGTCATCCATTGCAGGCTATGTTTCAGTGTCTGTAACCCCTTATCAGTAAAAGTGCAGTTTATCTGCCAGGCAAATTCTGAAAGTTACATTAGCATCAAAATCGATAGGACACAGTGGCACAGCAGTATGAATCACAACTTGGATGTTTTCATTACTACAAAATCTAGAATATATACAGGATAAATTAGCAAATATTAAAAAATTGAGGTAAATCTTGGAGTGTCCTATAATAACATAACTGTGGCCTATTTTCTGGGGCCTTATGCAGTTCTTTAATTTAGGCAGGTCTTAAATCAAATCGGGCAGCACAAAAACCAATAATTTCTGCTAGCATTTTGCATCATGGTGCTGACTAAGGCACTGATTTCATAGTAAAATAAATCAATCTGAATGTAAAGTTTAAAAAAAGCTTTACAGGGAATTGAATGTGGAACCTAAATGCTCTAAATCAACAACATTAAAAAGATGATCCGAGCAGGATTCTATTCAGCCATTTAGAGTTTTGTTTGTTCTGGCACAATCCTGTTAGCGAGGGTGTGTTGGAGGAAGTCAATATGCTTAATGCATGTGGATCTGTGGGGGTGGAGAAGGATCAATCTACACAGAATGCAATATTAGTAGTTAACTGGATAGGCTATACAACATTTACTGCATGAAACAACCTTTTTGCATGCACTCGACATAGACAAATAATACCAGATGGTAACATGGATGGAGTTTCTGTCCAGTTAATATTAAGTCGGTTTGCCCTGCAATTATGGAGTTTGTTTACATCATACTTTCTACATACACAAGTAGGGATTTTAGAAGCATAGTGAACCCTTCCGCCCTGCTTTGCATTTTCTAATACCTATTCTTAATATGAGAATATTTTGTTGCCCTATAAATTCGATGGAAAGATGGTGCTTTTGAACCAACACCAAAAGCTGTCTGTTGTGAGTCACAGGTAAAAAAATTACATTAATTGCCAACACACAGTATGTTTAGTAATTTACAAAGAAACAGGTTTGGCCCATATTGTTGTAATTTTTATAGAGCAGATGGAAGCTAAACAAAATGGCTTCACGATTCTCTACTGTAAATTAAGGAGACACCACGTTTTTATATCCAGTTTCATATCTTTTTGTATATACAAGGAAATCAAACATTTAAATCCCTGGTTTAATGTGCTGCTGCACAAAACATGAAATACAAGTGACTTTTTTGAAGCTTCTTTTTATTAGTTTATCTATTTAGTCATCTAGAATAACGTTCCAGTGACTTCAAGCCATCTTGTTTTGTTGTGTGGGTTAAATCTGCCAAAATGTTTGTTTTGAAAGTATGCATGCTAGTTAAATTTCTTGAAAGACAAAACAAATACAATACTGATAAAAACTGTTTACCTCTGGGATTTCTTCATGTTACCTTTCTCTTGAGTGATAGAATACGAAAAAATAGAAAACGATAGGACCGTGCAAACAGGCAAAAGACAAGTTCCTTGTGTGAGACAACTTAAGCCGTGTTGAGCTATGACTATATTCAACCAATAGCAATGCACTTCCTTCTCCTGAATGACCACTCCCTCCTCTATAAACACACCCTCTGGTAATTCAGTACAGTCAGTGTTCTGAACTTTGTGGTGGTGTGAGTAACTATTAAAGAGGGTGCTAGCCAGGCAGATGTAGTTGCACAGAACTTCTCTATGAATCAGTAGGGTTATTGTATGTTTTGCTAAACAATATAAACATTGAAATTTAATCACCTGCCTGTAGTTTATGTTGCCAAGCCGTCATGGCTGGTCACCTCATTAAACCTAAACAATGGAAGTAATCTTGTTCATAACTTTAAAGTATCTGTGCAAATTAACCTGGTTTAGCCAAACAGCTTGGCTTAATATATTTATTGAACTTGTTTAAAACAAGTAATTAAGTTCAGATGGAGAAAGATAGACAAATGAATAGTATTTTAATACAATGAGCGTAATGTAATACTAAAGCAATGTTAAAAATTAATTTAAAAACTTTAGTCCAAACAGGTAGTACAAAAATAGTTTGTAATCCTATTGTCTCCAATTATCAAAGAGATGTTTTGGTAGGGCGGCACGGTGGAGAAGTGGTTAGCACCCCTGCCTCTCGTCCAATGTGCGCTGGGATAGGCTCCAGCAGACTCCCGTAACCCAGAGTTCGGGTATAAGCAGGTTTTGTAATATATCTTCTCCAAATGATAGCAATAATTTTTTTCTATTCATAAATCGATAGGTTGTGTGCAGTTAAATACACACAGTTATGTTTAATAGAAACAAAACCGAAAAGGAAACAAATATGACTTATTAAATGAAATAAATAGACTGATTTATTACCTGTCTTTTTTGCCGGAGGTGGAGCTGCTGGATGAGATGGTTCTGCTCCGGTTATCAGCCATTTCTTTTCGAGATGTAGATAGACGCTCTGTGGACATGCTTTTCCTAACCGAGTAGAAATGAGTACATAAAGACAAAACCACAGGCATGGTCTCATACACATTACACAAATCATTCATATGGTCTTGTAAGAGCAGAAATGATTACACAAGGAAAACAAGACACCAACAAAGAGGAAAAGTGTAAACACTCCAGGCAAATTTTAAAAAATGACTAGACTGATGTCCCTAGACTGATGTCAAACCAAGATGTTAATAATAAATAAAACACTATTGCTTTCTTAAATAATAATAAAAATATCATTGATAATAATTATTATTATCATAATAAACATCCTAGCAGAGACAACTGCTTTAAAAAAATCAACTATACATGAACAAATTGGTATTAAAAATACCAGTCAAAAGTTTGGAAACACCTGACAAAATTTAATTTTTGTAAATTTGCATTTACTATTGCCACTTTACAGCATTACAATTCTGAGCTAATGTTACTCTCTACAAGCTTTAAATCTTTTTGCTGCCAGTAGGTGGACTGCTGACTTTAGACTTGCCACATATTTGAATGGGTATGTGAGCATGTGTGTGCAAATCGTGCCTTGTGGTGAACTGCTGTCCAATCTAGGATGAATTACTGCCTTGTGCCCAGTGTTCCCAGAATAGGTTCCAGACTAACCATGACCAGGATAAAACAATTCCTGATGAATAAATGAACACACAAAAGCCATCTTTTATTTTAATTTCTTCAAAATAGCCACCTTTTGCAATGAGAGCAGCTTTTTAAGCTTGTGACATTCTTTGTAATTAACTTCATAACAAAGTGACTTCAAAAACGTTTTTACATACAGAGTACTGAGCAATTGCTGTCAATGTTGGCCTAAATCTAAATTTTTGACACAGGTTTTAATCAGGTGTGTCCAAATTTTTAATGGTAGTGTATCAGTAATTATACATATTTTGTCATATATGCCATATGTTACTTTTTAATGTTGAACTGTAAATTTTTTTTCTAGATCTTTAAATCATTTTACCTTTTGATGGACATTAGAACCTCCTTTTTGGGAGAGGAGGGTGAGGATGGGAAGCCCCCCATTCTTTTCTGCTCAATATAACCATTGGCCAAAGGTTTGGAAGGAAGGGCTTGTAGAATCTGCCGGACTAAGACCAGGAAGCAGTAATGGAGGTAAAACAAGGAAGATAAGCAAATGAGCAAAACTAGTAATAAAGGTCTGTTTTACATGTAACTGTAGGTTACAAATGCAGCTTGTAACCATACTTACGAACAATATTAACTAATAAATAGTGACTTGTATACTTTTTACATGTAAAACATATTAGTTTGGTGGCTTAACCAACACATTGTTTTTTTACCTACACTATGAATGTGACAATAAACTAATTTGTCCTTGTAATTGTTACTATCATTTTTGATAAAAATTATAATTGGGAGAATATTATTATAAGAGATTTGTATTTTTTTGTTCTGTAGAGTGGCGGCGCAGTGGCGAAGTGGTTAGCACTGTCTCGCAACAAAAAGGTCCAGGGTTCAGGACCGGGTACCCGGGTTCGGGAATAAGCAGGTATTGAAGATAAATGAATGAAATTTATGTGGATTTAATGAAAAATGTAGGGAATAATGTGTTTTGTATGTAACCTGGAAACAACACAATATTTATATGTGAATATAATAGTTAATAGTTAATGAGGGGTTTTTTAGTACCAGAAATAGCAAATAGCCTATCTGGGCGAAGATTCATAATTATTGCTATTACTGTGCTCTACTTTTGGACAGGACAATGTAAGCTGAAACCAATTGTCATAAAAAGTGCTGACCTTTGGTTGGTGCTCCCTTCTTGCTGCTGGCTTGTGTGAGTTCCTCACAATAACCTAGTCTACGTAATGCATCAGCTAGAGCAGATTTCAGCAGTTGAATCTCATCCTCCTGCAGCTGCACCCTTTGCTCCAGGTGAGACAGACGGTCATCCATCTCCATCCCACTTCCTGCGGAAAGGTTATCATCTAAAGAACACAGAAAGAAAGAGACAACACATAATTTGTGTTACTGGTATCTTTTTTTAGGTAAACAATGCAGTGATTAATAAGACACCCTTTATATGCAGAAGCAGTGAGCAGCTTGACAGATGTTTGTAACAATGGCAGAACCAATGATGACTTGTCCAACAAAAGAAACCGCTTTTTTAAAAACATGTAGCATGTGGCATATACATCAATAGCAAGGACACCAGAACAGAAAATACAGGATGGGATAAAGGGAGGAGCAGAGTAAGAAAAAACAGGAAAACCAAACAGGATAAAAGGAAATTTAAGAGTCTGTGAGCAAGCTTGTTAAAATATTAATCAAAAGGTAACTTGTCCCCTCCTACCTGCCATCCTGGTCAGGGCTCAATGTGTCAGACAGTCAGTCAGTGATATCGCCCTTGGTGCACTAGCGTGCTCTCTCTGGGATCTCTAGGGGTGTTTGGCAGCAGCTTTTTCCTCCCTCTCCTTCTGTCTCTGGACCATCCCAGGTCCTCGCCCTAACTCAGACCCCCTCCCCCTTCTTCAACCATTTTTTGCCCACTGCAAAGCTGTTTGTAACAGGATACTGCTTTTTGCTGCCATCCCCTATGCAGCAGACTATATAACTGCTCCTGTTTGAAATAGAGAGGCTTGGAAAGGATCCAGCCTTAAATGATGCAGTGGCCAGGCACTGCCAGGAAGTGCACTGAGCCACAGCATTTATCCATACTAAACATTTTAATAACAAAACCTATTTATCAATACTTTATATAATAATTATAAAATAAAATGTTCTACATAATTAAGTATTTATGTGGAAAATATTAGAAATGCACAGAATTTGTCATAATAAAAAAAATAAAATGATCAAAAAGAGCAGTGTTTTAATTGCATTACATTAGTTTCACTTCAGAGGCTTACTAGTAATCCGGACATCCATCTGTTATTAATCCTAACCATCTGTTACACAATAACTAGTTGACTTCAGCGGGCAGATTATTAGGTGAACATACTTTATAGCAACAAACTTTTAAAAGAAAAAAACAGATTACAACTGTGCACTTGGTATTTAGAAAAAACGTTGACTTTAGATCATATGTTGCACAGTTTGTAAGAAATCCCACTAATCAATAGAAATAGACCAGCAGTGACCCCTGACGATGGACCACTTTTAGCACAGTAGTGATACTACTATATGTAATGGGTATATGTACAGTCCCTAACATGTATATTAGGTTGATTGGTAACTCTTTAATAACTGCTTTTTCCCTAACCCCAAGGGTCCATGTGGGTCTGCTGGAGCCTATCCGAGACACTGGTCACCAGTTCATTGCAGGGGAAATATGTATTCTGCATCATGGAAATGTTTTAGTATGCTAGATATGTCTTAAAAGTCCAGACACTTTTGAGAGACACTCTGGATTCAAGAATGCGGGCATACAAGACAAACAACTGAAATCATACATTCATTAAAATCTGTTGATATTACAAATGGCTTCATTTATCTGTCTAAATATTTCAGGGCCACATTCTGCATGCATAAAATTTTCCCTTTACAAATATAATCAAAGCCGAACATAGTAATGGAAAACTTCATGTTAGCCATACTGTACACTTAAATGCTGATGTGAGTAGGTATATGGTATAAAGTATAAACAAAACAGAGTTAATACGAGCTAGACATCAGATCACTTTTGATGGGAAAAAGTAGCTAAGTGATTAAGATGTTGGATTGGAATGGAAGAATGGAAGGGAAAGGGTGGCCTAGTGGTTAAGGTGTTGGACTGATAGCAGAAAGAGCGGGGTTCGATTTCCACAGCACCACCAAGCTCCCTTCGCTCTGGATAAGGGCGTCTGCCAAATGCTGTAAATGTAAAATGTAAATGTAAAACTAAATTTGAGTCCCATTACCATTAAGTACCTGGAGAAGAAAGCTATTAACCTCCAATAGCTGTTATATAAATAAAATAAATGTAAGTCACTTTGGGTAGAGGTGTCTGCTAAATACCATAAATGTAAATCTGTATTAAAGGGCACAGGAAACCCCCACGATTGACAGCGATTACATCACTTTTGGTTCATTCTACTCAGTCCCGTCTTAAGACACATAATCACCTTTATTCTGTATCGAAAGCAGCCCAACAAGAAACACCCATCCTCAAGGCTATATTTAAATAAATACCTTACATTATGAAGATAATAAATTACATTTAGTCTACAAGAAACGACTGACGTTTAAACAAACGTTTTTTTTAAATCCAATTGTTTACTGATTCAGAGCCTCTACTGCATTGTCACATTCCGAATGCATCCTATTATATCAATTATGAGATAATGGCTTCTACCGCATGTTTCGCTTTGTCCTTTCAAGGGTTTAAATATTAAAGAGAAAATGCGATCACATGCCGGAAGAAAAACAGTGTAACAAAGAACACTCACTATGTACTATGTACTTAGCTAGCCGAATAACCGAATCATAAATGCGCGCACACACAACAAATACTTACAATGCAAACTTACCGTTACAATACCGTAGAAGAAGGGAGCTCTTATCGCACAAACTGCCGCACAATGCGATTCTTTCAGACATGTCTGTCTTTAATTTTCAGTATTCAAAAACTCAAATAAATAGTGCTTTTTTTGCAAGTGCCTGTCACTATCCTAGAAAACCTTTCACACCTTTTCTGGAAACGCTAGCGCCTACCTGCTCGGAGTTACTATGGCAACAGCCGCACCGCCTGGATGTGGGTGCGGAAGGAGCGCAGGAAAACGCTTCCTGTTTATAGCTCCTTGCTAAATAATTTTTTTTTGAGAAAAAACCCAAATAAAACTTATAAAAAATCTGTACGATTATATTCTTTTAGATAATTGGAATCGATTGAAAAAATATATAGTTTATTTATTTTTCATACATATATTCCTTAAAATAAAGAATGGGTTTGGAGTCACCTCCTCTAGTTGCATTTGGGATGGGTGCAATTGAAGAAACTATAAGAAATAAAAATCACAAATGTTAATATCGGGCGGTATTGGTTAGCAAGCCTTACAGCAAGAAAAATAAATTCAGTCATCAATAAATTATTCATCTTCTATACCCGCTTATTCCCAAACTTTTCGGGGTCACAGGGGTCTGCT
>JAOTQW010000039.1:7641902-7661123 GCA_026260075.1 Sisor rabdophorus | reverse complement strand
TGTGGCCCTGCGATGGACTGGCGATCTGTCCAGAGTGTACCCCCTGCCTCTCGCCAAATGTGCGCTGGGATAGGCTCCAGCAGACCCCAGAAAGTTCGGGAATAAGCGGGTAAAGAAGATTGAATGAGTATTATTGCAAAAATAGATGAAAAAATGAATAAAAAGTACAAATGTGGGCACTAATGGTGCAGTGCATATATTGTTTATATGTAATTTTTAAACATTTTTACTTTTAAATGTCTAATGCATTAACAACCAGGCAAGAAAATTAAATCGAGCCTATGTATGCTTCCAAGTTGTTAAAACAACATATTGCATGAATTTACCCATCTTTCCAAACAAGTGTCATAACCCCAAAAACACTAATAGTATAATTTATTTTATTTTTGACTTCAAAGCCTGTTATAAGACTCCTGCAATATTGGCAGTAGAGGGAGCTCATATATTAAATTGCGGCCTAATGCTCATGATTTGTGCAACTTTATGTATTTGTTTAAAGTTTGTATACGTTAATATACGTAATTTAATCTTTGCATGAAGATAACGTGTTATGGCAACCTGTTGAATATGCTGCAGTGCTACAGGTCACCAGTCTAGTGCAGGGCCACACACACTCAACTACAAAAAACCACACACACTCACACTCACTCCTATATAAGTATGCAAGCGTGGGAAGAACATGCAAACTCTGCATAGAAAGACTATATATTTTTATACTATTAGTATTACTATTTAATTAGTGACCTGTCCAGGGCGTACCCTTGCCTATCGCCCAGCAGTCTGCTGGAGCCTATCCCAGCATACATAGCGTGAAAGGCAAAAGTACACTCTCAACAGGTTACCACACATAGACGAACAACCACACACAGCATGTGATGCGACCATGCTATATGCTATCAAGCTGCCTATAACCAAATTCTCTTAGTTTTTACAAGTAATTTTGAGAGAATATAAACTCTAAAGCCTGTGAACTCTTGGCCTTTTCGCCTCATTGTACATGTGCTCATTTTGCCTTTACCTGACCGGCGGCGCAGACAATAATTCCAAATAAATTGAATATGTTGCATAATTACAATGATGTGAGGTTTTTTTTCATATTAAACACTAATGCAGTGAGTTGGGCCCCCTACAGTATTCTAAGAGTACTGTTACTACTAATAAAGCAGGTTTGAAATGATCCTACTTCCATCGCTTAGCAGTGCAGATATGTAGGTGTGTGCTATAGTGGGTTGGTACACTCTTCTCTTCAACTGTTGAGCTAAATGGTGTTACTCTGTCTTGCCATGCTCCGGGGCTAGTGCTTGCTACAGGGTTAAGCATGTCCCTGAGGGTTTCTCTTTTGTTCCCCTCTGCTCATCAAAACAAAGCTACTGGGATGGTTGTCTAATTACATACAGTTATTCAGCGTTCAAAACAAGTCATGCCAAACAAACACACAGTCTATTAAAGAAGAAGAAGAAAAAGAGCACAATGATCATGTGTTTTTTTATTCACTGGAATGTGGCCTTACACAACTATGTACATTTTGTAGCCCTTTCACCCAATCTGTAAAGAATAACAATCTTTACTTTTCCACAATGTACACTTAGACGCATTATTACAATTTACTAAAATATACTTCGAACTCTGCTGCTATGTATATGACTCCCTTGAATTATTTGAGGATCAGATTGCAGTTCTTCCATTCTTGTTAACTGAACTGAAAATGAATGTAAAGGAGGTAAAGGGTCGATAAATAGTCAAATAGTTTTATTATTAATCGTATGATTAGATTCCAATTTAATTTAATTTAATATTGTTCTTTATGTTCACTTGCTATTAATGTTATTGTCCGTACAGGAAAATCAGAAAAAATGGAGGGGGGGGGGGATAACACAATAACGCTGGGATTAAAGGAATCACGTGATTCAGGGGCGTGGCTACAGAGTACCTGTTTCAGTTAATCTTTTCACTTACCTGAATCTCCGATGAGTTTTTGTTAAGTGCTGTTAAGGTGCGGTGTGAGTGGTGTTTTTTTTTTTAAAAGAAAAACTAAATATGCATTGCGTTGTCCGGTAAATTTTAATGTAGTTTTGAGTGTAGGATTTATGATCGTTGTCAAGTCCAGCGAAACTTAATTAGCTTCAACAGGAAGTCGGCAGCAACTTTATGTAAGTTTGCGGCGTTTACTTTCCAGTGTTATTCTTGGATAAAGTTCAAAAATTAAAATAAGCTTTTTAAGTTCTATGCTTAAAAAACCCCTGCAAACTATGTACTTGAGTCGATTAAAAACGTGTCTTTTTTTGTCTGGCGATTTTTGTTCGACCTTTATTAACTGGGATTCATAGTGTTCTTCTGTGACACGTTATTGGGCCTCAAATAACTGCTGACTTTAAGGCGTGTTGTTCGACCTGCTCTCAGATTTTAGAAGTAATAACATCCCCCATGACGTTTTTAAAATATGTTTAGAAATCCTTTTATTTGCCTTCCGGAATCTGCCTATTCATCCTTTTTCGCCTGTGAAATGCGATGCTGAAGCCCTTTTCATTGGGGATCAGTAGAAACGGACATGCTTTTTAAATCTATTCTGTAATATTTTCATTCAACGCCATTTTGTTAAACAATCTCTATACCATGTGGAAGATTTTTTTGCAATGGGTTTTTACTTTTATTGAATACTTTATTGAACATGTCAAACTCAACTGAGTTAAGACTATTTGATGTGTACATCCTGTGTACTATTTTAGTATTAGATAGATAAATAGATAGATAGATAGGATTTTCTATGTGATACACTATTTAAAAAAATATTACTAGCATAAGTTACATTTCAGATAAAACATCCCCTGAAAATTTTTCTGTAGAGCAGAGATGATACAAATGGTGTTTGGTTTCACGGTGACTGTAAAGATTTGTAGCGTTTCACCTTTACATTGGCAATCGAGATTTACATGGTCTACATAGCACATCAGTCTGCATGCAATCATCACTTAAAAAGCCAAATCCTGTAGTACCTTTGAGGTGCTTCTTCGTTTTGGCACTGAATCGTCGGCAGCAGCTGCGGGTGCCTCAGGCTCATCAAGATTAGCTTGAAATATGAAAGCTTCCTGGTTTGCTAATTGCCAAAACATGCGCACGCATATCCAAAATTAACAACCGCAAGTCAAATATTTTACGATATCTTTTTATCCATTATGGATAGCTTAAAAGCATAGGGTACCCCCCCACACACACACTTTTTGTCATTAATCCATATATGTAAGTTGTTGTATCCAATATTTATAAAGCAGTGGTATGTCACAGTCTCTTTAGTGTCATTTTTATTTTTATAATTAATTACATTTAATATTTATACTTGTTCATTTGAACTATAAATTAATTATGATGGCCATTTTCATTTTATAATATATAGTTATATATATTAAATATAATGGAGTTCATTGATAAATGATATTCCATTTAGCCCTGGATTGAATAGATTGCCTTTCTTGGTCATAAGGACTCTTCCCACATCTTCGTAAATGTTGTATACCAAAACTAATTGGCCTTTCAAATTCATGCTCTTTTGTTTCATTGAAATACAGCTAATAATCAGTCATAATAAGCATTGTTGTAATTATTGGGTCGTTTCTGGCTTGCTGTATAAAACTCCAAGGCCTACCGGGCAAAAAAACCCCTCAGATTTCACCACTTTGATGCTGTTTATTGTCCGCATAAGAGAGAGTGTGTTGATTCAGCAATTTTATGCAGGCTTTAAAAGTAGCACAACAATTCGGAACTCTGTTATAAAGGTAAATGGCATGTTGTATTATATTAAATTGACATAAGAACATAATTGAAACTTGATATTTCATTGTTTTTCTGTCTCTTTCTTTTTTTTCCTGTATTTCCCTGGTGACTGGACTGCTTTGAGTTTGATACATACATATACTGCACAGGGAAATATGCCATAGGCTCTGATATTTTTTCTCAGCTCCACACGTGCTATGAGCCTGTTGTCAGAAAATGTCATTGGAATGATTATTTCTAAAATTATTGTGCATACAGCTAGGCTTCAGGCATAGAATCTGAATATGCGAAATCTTTGACTATACAACAAAGCTTATGGTTCATAGTTCTGATTGCGAATGCTTGCATGTATAAGAGGAATAAAAAAACTAAAAAACTGTTATTGCCTTTGTAACACTTCATTACTCCTGTATTTACAGGTCAGTTGAACTGAAGGTTTAGGTCTAGTGGATGTTGAATTTTTTGTTAAACTCCACAGCAATATATAAGCATTGTATAAAACTGTATATATGAATATTGTAATAAATGTGTTGATATTAAATCCTCTGCTACAGACTGTGCTATCTGACTATTGCGTATATAGGGTCTGTGTTAACAGTTTAGGACCTACATTTTCTGTAAAGGACAATGATATATTTTAAGTAGGTCCCATGAGATAGAAGCAGTTGAAATGAGTTCGCTCTACTTGTTGCTTTCCCCAGTGTATCATCTTCTCCATAGCTTGGTCTCTATGGGAATCAGGAGGAGGGGGAGTCAGGTGTCCTGGCACCAAACTCATCCCCCTGTCCGGACACTAAGAAAGGCTTGTTTGTTTTCCTTTTTTAGGCTTCTGGCAGGGAAGAGACAATGAATTCAGTCTCTGAGAGGAAGGGAAGGGAGGACAGAGGTTTGGGCAAAGGGGAGGTGGTGGGATGTGGACGAAGAGTAAAAAGGGGCCATGCATGAGTGGAGAACACCAACACCTCTTAGAGCCGGTCAGTGAAAATGCAGATAGTCATTCTTCCTAGTGGTACACATGTATTCATGTATGCACACATCTTGTGTTAAAATTATTTCATAGCTTTAAATTGTGTAATAATACGTGGTTCCCTGCTTGGATAATCTAAATCATTAATCAGTGTACAGAAGTGGAAAGTATTAGTGTTGGGTATTGGCAAGGGCCTTTTTTGATATTATACAAGTCACTATACATGCAGTATTACATATATTGCCATCCATTGCAATGCTTTAAAAAAAGGAAGCAAAGCTAACTGCTAAAATAACAACAAATACCAATCCTTTATTTTTTTCCCGGCATGCATGCTTTAGACAAGAGCCACATGTGTCAGTGACAACTACAAGTGGAGAAGGAAGACGTTTAACACACACTGAGAGGTTTGAGTTTAAATGACTTATATATTTAATTAATTCTTGAGCTAATATCAATACGCTATTATGTTCAGGGTGTACCCCTGCCTCTCACCCCGTGTGCGGATAAGCTCCAGCAGATCCCTGTGACCCGATTTGTGGAAGATGAATAAATGTAGATGGTGTAAAATTTCACATGAGAAATTCCTAAACAATGCATATTTATAATGTCAACAGCAATTGCTGGATAAATACAGCATGTGACCAAGCAAATCCTAAGTTGCATTAAGCTTTCTGAGACGCACAAATGCAGGAACACAAAGACAAATGTACAAAAAAAAGAAAGCAAAAGTGAGCAAATGATTTATAATAAAATATTTTAAAATATTAAAGGCACATAATAGGCAAATGTAAGGCACATAATAGAAAGTGTGAGGTTCACAGTACATTTTCATGCTTACCTCAATTGACACAGCAAAATCAGTGCTAAATCTTCTCCAGTGCAACCCTGAGTGGAAGATTTAATTACCTCTGAAACGTTTCAGAATTTAAAAAGCAGGGTTCCTTCAAAACATCCTCATATGATCATTCTGTAAGCAATAACACATTATTATTATTATTATTGCGTTCAGGTGTTTTATCTGCATGTATGAAATGTATTTTATAGACAAACACTGTCAGTAGAATAGGTTATGTCACAAGTCAGTTTGTGAAGTGGGTGCCTTGTTTGCAAGTTTTATTATTGTGAAATGGCAGTGTATTGAAACAGGTCAGCCCAAAAGTGATCAGCAACAGTGTATTGCCTTTCTTAATAGAAAAAGAGCAACTATTGCATTTTGTCTTTGACTTCTGAATAGTCACATTTAGCTAATGGGTCGAGAGGTTGTTTCAAAG
The DNA here is from genome assembly GCA_026260075.1 of Sisor rabdophorus. Classification (NCBI taxonomy): domain Eukaryota; kingdom Metazoa; phylum Chordata; class Actinopteri; order Siluriformes; family Sisoridae; genus Sisor; species Sisor rabdophorus. Next base: position 7,655,114 of record JAOTQW010000039.1, on the reverse strand, counting down.
TCAGAGTAATTAGGTCATTTTTGTATGTCATTAAGCAGCAATGAAGATATCCTCTGTTGCTCTGTACTCAGACAATTCTTAATGTCTGTGTGTATATGTATGTTCTGCACCAGTGAAATGTTAGGTAAAATAACATAATCAGGTATTCTGACTTTATTGATGCATTAAACCCATTATTTCTTTGTAATGCTTTGCACATTACAGTTGAGTCATTGCTGCTTTACCTTTCCTTCATTTCAGTTAAATCCTCAGCAGTGCGAGTGTTTTTTTTTATCCCAGGGTCATTTAAATGCAGGTTTTGTTATGGAAAAGCACCCAGATGCATCTGCTTTGCCTAAATAAAACAAACTCTTGGATAATATCTAAATGAGAGATGAGGTATATCATATTTGACTTATTTTTTAATGGTTGTCTTCATTGTTTGCCGAATGTATGCCAGTAATTGATAAAGCATTTGTAGAGTGTTTTCCAAGTGAAAACAAGTTTAAACCAGGCATGAGCTTATTGAACAAAGCTACAAGTGTAGGTGTGTCAATGTCATGGATACCAGTACAAATAGATTCAGGGTGGAACCTTTTTGTGTATCCGACACTCTAGTGGGTTAATATACTCTTTTGTGGAATGCTGTCTATGGTGTAGTTTTTCTAAATTTTCATCAATTAATTCACCCTTATTACACCATTTATTCCAGGTACATCCTGGACAGGTTGCCATTTTATTGCAGGGCCACATATAGATGAATGTACATGTTTTGGGACTGTTGGAGGAACCCAAAAAACCCAGAGTACACCCATGCGAGTGCGGGAAAAACATGCAAACTCTGCACATAAAGATCCCTTGTCTGGGAATCCAACCCAGGACCTTCTTCCTGTGAGGCAATCATGCTAACAACTTCACCACTGAAACTGCCTTATTTTAAACTTAAGAAAAACAAAAGATTGCTTTAAAAAAACAAAACGATTGGAGTCAGGGTTGTAGTGGGCAGTGACACCGTCAACACCGGCTCTCACAGCAAGACTATTTTAAAGGATCATTTATTAATAAAAAAACAAATGAATTCTTCATTCATTTATCTTCTATTCAGCTTATTACCTAGCTCGGTATCCTAGAGGTCGCTGGAGCCCAACATTCCACATAGGGCAGGGGCACACCCTGGACAGGTCGCTAGTCCATCGCAGGGCCAGATATAGACAAACAACCACTTCTATGGGCAATTATTTATAGTCACCATACAACCTAATGTACATGTTTTTGGACTATGGGAGGAAACCGGAGTACCCAGAGGAAACCCACACAAGCGCAAGCTAAACAAGCAAAATTAACGCAGAAAGACCCAGAAGTCAAACCCACAATCTTCTTGCTGTGAGGTGACCATGCTAAACCACTACACCACCCACAAGTTAAATATTTCCCCTTAACAATGAAGACAATAGGCACATTGCAGGATGTTCAATTTAAAGTCAGGTTTATATTAGACTGCACCACTATCTAGAACATGTAATTTGTGTATTAATTATAGATTATTAAGAGGTATAGAGTGAAATTTTATTATTTGCACCTTGTCTTGTTACTGTGTAAATATTTCAAGAAAGTTTAAAAGATTCAGAACAACGCAACAATCACTTTTGTAGCTTTTATACAGTGAAAATTGGAAAGAAAACTGGAGTACCCAGAGGAAACCCACGCAAGTGCGGGGAGAACATGAAAACTCAGCTTAAATAGAGCCCAAGCCTGGGATTCGAACCCAGGACCTTCTTGTTGTTAATCGACCGTGCTAACCACTACACCACTGAGCCACCCCTGTTAGTGTGTTTTTTTTTTTGTATTGTCTGGTTTTACACAGTCTGCATCAGTTTGCCCACATGCGTGTTAGTCTTTAGCTCTGTGTTTTTTTTCTGCTATATCGTTCTTTGCTGTGTAATTCTGTGTTTTGTGTGGCAACGAGGTCCTGGAGAAATGTTTTCATTTCACTGTGCACTGCATCTGCTATATATGGTTAAAATGACAGCTTCCATACTGGTAATGTATAGATATAGATAATAAGGTTAAGGATTCACAATCCAGCTAAAAAATACTTTTTATTTTGCTATTTTTAAAGTCCTATAAGGTTTCAACTACATAGTGTTGTGGTGTAACTTAATTATGAAAGGTAGGAGTAGGTGTTAAAAAAACTGATATATTTAATTGATACATTTTGCATACGAAATTTATTTTTAACCTCATTTAACCTAGCGCAGACGCAATGCTGCCAAGGTACCGGGATACATTTAGATGATCTTGATTCAAGGATCTCTTCCTAGCTCCATTTTAAGTACAGAATAATCTGTTTAACCTCTGGGTAACCAAATCCAACAGTTAAATATAGTTTAGTAGGACCTTACTTAGTGTTAGAAGTCTTAATAGTGCTCTTATTTTGCCTCAGTTGTAACAGAACCTGAAAGACCAACTTGCTTGTGTCATTGGTTATTTTATTTCAACAACATGCATGAATTTTGCCTAATCTTTTAAGAATAGAACCACCCTTTTATCAACTTAAAGAACATTGCTCCAATGGTGAATTACAGACAAACATGGAAATGATAAAATTAATGAAATAGAAATCTGTCAACAAGAGTAAGTCTTTTGACAAATAAAGCACATTTATTTAGAGGTTTAGGATATGTTGGCACTTATTAATAATACTTTTCTTCTCTTAACCAATATAGAGATATTGTGCAATTTTTTATTATTTTTTTTTTTTTATTAATGTCACATACTGTGTTTTCTTGCCATCAGGTAACGCTACATAATGTGACGATAAATAGACCTATGAAGCCACTCAGATTTTGCTCTCAAAAAATATAAAGAAAGCTATGTAAAGCACAAGCAATTTGACAACATGAGTTCTGAGGAGGCTTTAGGTCAATACAGCGAAAAAGTTGCCTTGGCTACAGACGACACAGTTTATGATGATCTACAGGACTGGTTGTCACCAGCAGACTTGTGCCACAATGACACATTTTCCTTTGAAGGCTGTATGCAGTAAGTAACTTGTGTATGGAGAAATAAACATGCTATACGTTCAGTATTGATGATGTATAGTTATCGATCGTTGCTTTAAATTTGTTAAAAAAAAATAAACAGTTAAATAGTATTGATTATTATGATGCAGATTTGAAAGGAGATGGATCTTATGGCACAAATTTATGAATGAATACTCCCGTTTGGAAGATTGGTTGCGATTGGCAGAGACATCAGCTGCTTCACCAAACACCAGCAATGTGCTGTACAGCACAGCAAAAGAGGAACTACAGAAGTTTGAGGTCAATAGCCACCACACAGACACACACAGCATTTGTACCTGGATATAGCTAAGCATAAAATATATTATTATTAGTATAATTTGTGTTTGGGTAAACTCTGGCAAAATTTTCACAATCTGCTAAAATCTAAAAATGACTATAACGCCTAAATAAACAGTAAAATTAAATGCAATACTTGCTAAGTTAACCTACCTGCATTGTTTGCCTATGTGCAGGTCCGGTATGAGTTTTCCATTCACACTGTGTTTATATAAATAACACAACTGCTGTAATTCTGTTGACAGAGTCTGCGCACTGAGGCTAGACTGCGCTTGCCACATCTGGACAACCTAAGCCAGACATGTCACATTCTCCTGAGGCAGTTCAGAGGCTTCATGAAAACCAGGCTGATAGATATGGCCAAAGAGTGTGGTGAGCGCTGGGACCAACTCAGCAACACTTTGGACACCGTATGCCATAGGTTGAAGGTACAACAAACTCTGAATCGCTGAATTAGTAGTTAATTACAAGCGCTAGCATGTAAAGCTTGTAAATACCATTGCAATGTTTTTTTTCTATTATCTTTGTCTTTTTCTACCTATTTCTGTCCGGCATTTTAGTTTATAGTTTATGCTGTGAATCGAGCCGTATCAGATCCACACCTGTTACTGTTTAATCAACATTTGCTTTCCTTCCTGTCTATTACTGAAAATACTATTTGGTGAGGCAGAGTGATACAGTACTGTCTGTTTGCCTATATTTTATATAGCACTTTGTGGTCCAGTGGGAAGACTTCGAAAGACAGCAACAGGAAATGGCTATCTGGTTGGCTGACATGGATCTTAAGCTGACTGAGGTGGAGCATTTTTCTGAACCGAACACTTGTGCCAAAATGCGACAACTTCAGGTATACATATTTTTTTAATTAAATGGCTTTTGGTTATAAAATAATGTAAATGTATGTCGGAGTTGTACAACCATAAAACAAGTGGTTTGTGGGTATGATAAACCTTAGCTGACTAGATACAAGCTTCCACCCACAGGTCACATATTTGCACAAAACATAAATACAGCAATCACTAAATTTATTTCTTATGTTTTTATTATTGCCAAATGTGCATTTGATGCAGAACAATTATTAATATGAAACATGCGCATGTGATGCAGAACAAAATGATCATATTCAGTGAGCTACAGTTTTTATAGAGAAATGCTACTTGCAATCTGGGTTGCTCAATGATTGACCTAAAGGTACCGATTGATCAACTTAGCCCAAGAGTTAGTAGAGAGTTTGGACTGTTTTTATTAGTTCTACCTTTATAAACCTGCATAGGCATTTTATGAATGTACCTCTGTTTACTTATCAGGGCTTCCAGGAAGCAGTGTCTGAAAGTGCATGTCGTTTAAATGCGCTGCTTCAGCAAGGGGAAGAACTGATCCAGAGAAGTGAGCCACCTGATGCCCAGGTGATAGAGAGCCAGCTACAGGATCTGCTCCTGTACTGTACTCGTGTCTTTCAGGGCCTCGGTCGACTTCACACACGTCTTCTTAGCATGCGGCTGGTGAGCATTACTGCACTGCTGTTTTGTATTTCTACATACCACTTTAACAAATGTTTTTGTTTTAGAAAAATATCTGGGTTTTAAATGGAGCTGCACAATATATCGAAATTAACAAAATATCTCAATTTTTTGCGATAATTGAGCGATTTCAAACTCGTCGATGCAGATAGGTTTTTTTTAAATCATATCGAATTTCACATTTTTTGACATGTTTAACTCCTATTACATTTTGTTTAATTCTATTAAATATGTAATTTGTCACAATTAGGTTGTGATAACCGCTGGAAAAAATCATGAATACTTTAAATAGCAGCCTTATACAATGCATGTACTATCTATGTGATTCAGTTTTCTGTGTAGGCATTGTTCCTATCTGCTTTAGCAGATCATGCCAAAAATGTACTGCATTGATGCTCACTTCAGCAAGCATGTAAAGGTTATAGTGTCAACACCAGGCATTCAGTAATGAATTGGCAGTGTGTGTTTCCCACAGCCATACAGCTTTTGCGTGAGAGATTTTGTCTACTAAATGGCAGACTAAATGGTGGTTATTCTGGTACTTGAGTGAACCAATGAATCATTGCTATCCGCTATAAATGTAACATCGGAAAGAAAAAAGAGCATTGTGTCAGAATGACAAAAGAGGGTTTTAATTTTTGTGCCAAGTTATCATTCATAAATGGTTTTATTAATTAATTACCTTCACAGTAATTTTCCCATGATTTGTAAGGTAGGCAGTTATATGCTGTAATAAGAGATAAGCAATATTAGTAATATGGTAGTAATATTAGTTTCTAATATACCGATAAATAGTCATTCACTAGTGCTTTTAATGCAGGAAGTTAGAGTGCTGATTATCTTTTCGTAGGTGTTTGAAGATGACTGGGTTCTGTGTTCCGACTCTGGCTGTCCCTCTGAGACATTGCTTGAAGAGGAAAGTGTTGAAGACCACAGCCTTGCACCATCAGTCCAGAATAATCCCTCTCAGGTTTGCCCAGACCAATTAGTCCTAGAGTGGGACCCTTCAGTGGACATCGGAGGCTCCCTCACCCATGCAGAGACAGACTTGTCTTTCCTTAGTGCTGATGCAGGTGGATATTGAGCTCTTAATACTAAATGGCAAGAAATAAATGTCAAATTACTCTTCACTTTGATCTCAAAGTCCAATTTTCATGTTGTGTTGCACTATAATCTTCTTTAATAATCTGTTGCTAGTCTTTGTTTCGAGGTCCATTGCATAATATAATCCCCTATACAGGGTGTATTGTTTATAACCATATAAATCAAAAGGCATACATTTGTTGAAGCATTAGTGATTTACCAAGATTATCTTTTTTCATAGGGGTTCACAGTACAACATCTTATGAGAACCTTAACAAAGAAACTTGGAAGAGGAGGAGAGCTTACCAGAGATCTGCAGAACCATGTCCAGCTGCTACTGCAAAACATATTCAACAGACGGTGAGCCTCTGGAACTTCAACATGACTACCTTTTAGTTACTAATCTAGGAAGTATTAATTTTGTGTCCTTTGGGAATTTGTGTTTATATTTATTTATGTACATATTTACTTTTTACAAATTCATGTAATATGCAGAGCATATATTTATCTAAATTAATGATGAAGGATAGTATCTTGTGCATACTTTTTACTAACTTTAACAAACTTTAGCAGTGTTTCCTTGATTTTAAGTGTTAGGAAGGTGTAGCAAAAGGTTGTCTTTCTTTTGTGACCTGGAACTTTATCTTGAACATGACTTTTGTTTAGGCTATTAATGAATCTAGAAAACACATTTTTTTCTGTTTACTAACTTGAGAATTAAGGTCAAAATCAAAAATCGTTTGCTTAATTTTTCTTAGGATAGTTTAAATGACTAACATTTTATGTTTTCTTCCTCAGATCACTAAATGCAATGATGGTATGGCTCGACCTAAGATTCCGGTTCCGGGTAAAAACAATGCATTTAAATTAATCGCACTGTTCTGTCTAAAAGTAATTCAGCTCGGTCCTATGTTGCAATCATACTGTATTTAATAGTTTTTTTACATTTTAATGATTAAACCTGCATATTTAACTCCTTCAACAATGCAACATCTGCCCATCTGATTAAGCTTTTAATCTTTCTTGTTTAAATGTAGCCATGAAATAAAAAAAAATGTTATGCCATGTTAACTTTGATCCATTAGATAAATTAGAATTAAAATATAAAAAAAACTTCTTCAAATTTGACTTAAAGATAACAAACATTTGACTATGGATACTTGTGTGGTATAATATATTACACAAACGTATGCAACATTTGTTTGTCTTAGCAGACATCGATAGTCCACCATATGCTTCATTTTGGAAGACGTCCACGCCAGACTCTCACTCCCCTCAGCCGGTCGCTTTTAAAACTGAGCGCATCAGTGACTGGCTGGTCCAGACACCCCGGCTGTGCTCTAGAGCTGTCCAGACAGATCCTGCACCACAGGTATTGTCCACAGATTGAAAACAATCTTCAATAGCCCCATGATTTCTTCTTTACCGTTGTCTTGGCAACAGACAGACATTAAGGTACGCTTGAATGTTACTGAAATGTTTTAAATTTTATGCAAAAATAATCATGGCTTATCTCTAGTTCACTACCATTTACACAAACTAAACAAAACATTAGCTATTAAATAAATCTGTTTTATTAAAACTGCTAAATATCCTGTAAAATATTTTTTATGCTGACAATATATTACATTGTATTTATTATAATAATCATTTCCAGGGATATAGCTATAAACCGTTGTGGCTTAGTTTGATTAAAGTTTTTATTTTAATTAATACACTAATAATTAAATTTATGAGGAAATTGTTTAGGGTGGGGCCGCATGGTGATGATGTGGTTAGTAGATCGCCTCACAACAAGAAGGTCCTGGGTTAAATCTTGGGCATGGGGTCTTTTTGTGCAGAGTTTGCATGTTTCCCCCATGCTTGTGTAGGTTTCCTCCCACAGTCCAAAAACATGTACATTAGGTGACCAGTTTCCTCATCATTTAGAAATAACTTCGGAACTATCTGCATAGATTAGGTAAGCGGTGTGCTTCATTGTACAGTGCAACCAAGATTGCGGTCTCGTTTAAAGGGATATGGAGATTGCTTCGTAAATAACATTATCTTATAATTTTGGAAGTACTTCAGCTTTGTTAGGGTCTTTTCTGCCTTGTTTTGGGTGTATATAGGACTTCTTACTGTGAATGCCTTGATTCCCTACACGATTATATAAGTTGCAGGCTATTTTTCAGTAGCTTTACAAAAAATAATTAAAAAGATATCGTTTTCGGATCCCATAGTTATGTAACCTTCAAAGAACAGTTTTATTACACTTTGCTTTTTTTAAAAAGGGATAGAAGAGATTTCTGAGAACAAGAGTTTGTTGTGCTGATGCAAAAGCTAGGTGCGTGTTAAAGCCAAATTTATTTTAAAGCACCTATTTTTTTCTGTGCTGGCAGTTCAGCTAATTGGCTGTCATAGATGGCTAGAGAGGAAAAACTGTGGCACTAACTGGCTTTGTAAAAGGTTGTTGTAATTGAATGCTAACAACAAATAGCAGTGGGCCTAAACACTACTCATTAAGAAAGCTGTGTGTTTGGGGAAGGGGATAAATATAAAGTGGGACAAAAATCAGAAACAAGCCCTCATTAGTTACTTACGCCAGCTTCTGCTTGTTGTTTATGCTTTTCTTCTGCAAAGAGATAATGATGTTGTATGCAACAGGCTTTTGGTTGTCCAACTCCGGGAGCACTATTAACTAATGTGTGTCCATTTTTACAGCAATGTTCGACATTGATGAAAGAGTTGAAAATTGAGGAGGCAAGAGATGCTGACTATTTGGAAAATGTGCATCTCAAGAGGCACTCCCGCTCACTACACACTAACAACATGTGTTTCGCCAAGTCATGTGATCTACAGCCTCACTGTGCCAAACCGTATCCAAGCTCACAGGTGCATTTCTTTCTCTGTTTCCCTCTCTCTTTCTTTTTCCTCTGTCATCCACCGACCTCACATGTTACACAGGTGCACCCCCCCTTTCTTTTTTGTGAATCTGATGACCTTATTCTTCCAGAGTACGCCAACATTGTAGGTCATTTCTGATTTCTTAATGATTTCTTTTTGCACTAAAATTCTAAAGTCAGTGGAGTGTAGCAGATTGTATGTATTTCTTTGATTAAGGCCCGTTGATTTTGTGTATTTTGCACCCCTAAACTGTCTATATAATTGCACTCATAATGTTGTCTGATTGCGAATTGCTCATAAACATCCGCGCCCCTGTGGTGTTACTTCACAATCGTGTCTCTCATTTACACCAGTTGCCATCCTGTTATCACAATCTTGTCTTTCACTTCCATTAGTGTATGAACGAGAGACTGAACACTAGAGATTCAGTGATGGACAGCAGTTACACCAAGACATACTGGTGAGAATTGTGCTATTTTGATATTTGATCTTCAATTTACTGTGTGTGTGGCTAAATATTCAAAATGTTTTATGTCAAACAAAGAGGTTGAAGGTCATTCTTGTAGTAGTTTTTTTTTTTTTAAACCACATTTGTTTTCATGTCACTTCCTTTCCTTTGTACAGTACCAACAGTCGACAGAATGACTGGTCACTACGTCTCCTAAAGCTGTTTGAAATCCTGATGGCGCTCGCTCTGCTCTGCATTCTGCTAGCCCTGTTCTTGGTTCTGGTTATCTGGCCTACCTTAGCACTCCAAGAAAACCAATGTTACCACTCCGTCTCCCTGGCACGTTCTTTTCATCTCGCCTTATGCTATGTCAACGGACCGCCTCCAACCTGAAGACTACAGACTCAAAAAAGGGTACACCAAACCCAGATGTATTTCACAGAGAGCATAGGGTTTGAAACAAATTGCACAGTTGGGTGAAAGACAGTTTGGGTAAATTTGAAAAAACAAAGATTTGACTGAGTATCTTCAATTAAATATTAATTATGTATACATGGCAATAGCTTAGGCTTTAATAATAATGATACATGATTACCTGAAGTTTTTTACTACACTATCTTTTCATCCATTAAGATTAAAGTTATTTATTAGTATTTGAATAAATAAAGTGCATTAAACTATAGTTTAAACTTGTCTCCATAAAAATAATGTGTTTTGTTATTTTGCTACATATATGGCATGAGACATCCAAACATTTAACTTTAAAACCTTTGGTAACAAGCTACATAGTATAATATACCAAACTCAACAACATGGCTTCCTCTGGTAGATTAAACACTAAGTGAAGTACTCGCGTATTAATTTTTATTAATATTTATTTTTATTAATTTTTATTAATATTTATTAATTTTATTTTATAACAATGAAATAAAAAAGCAGATGCGATGTAGGGGTGGCGCGATGGTGTTGCGGTTAGCACAGCCCCTTCACAGCAAGACCGGGTTCGAATCCCAGGAAGTGGTCTTTCTGTGCATGAACAGTTTGCATGTTTTTTCTGCGCTTGCATTGGTTTTCTCCGGGTTCCCTGGTCTTCTCCCACAATCCAAAAACTTGTATGCTAGGTTGATTTGGTGACTCTAAATTTCCCATAGAATTGAGTGTGTGTGGTTGTTTGTCTGTGGCGCCCTGCGATGGAAAAACAACCGGTCAAGGGTGTACACTTTCCCTTCGCCCCATGTGGGCTGGGATACGCTCCAGAAAAACCTAATCTAGGGAATAAGCAGGTATAGAAAATCAGTGAGATGAGGTAATACCATTGTGATTTTCCTTAGAGGGATTTAACTCTCTCTTTTCTGCTAGTGGATAGTGCTTTGAGTTTTTGTCTTGTGTTATGTCGGGGGGGGGGATTATCTTACAAAGTTTTATTTGGAGATGTAGAATTCTATTCACAGTAACGTGCAAGGATCCAGGATGTAAATGTAGAGTTGAATAAGTTGAATATTATAATGTCTGGATTACATGTACGCATCAGCACTAAGTTATTTTCTTATTTTTTTCAAGACAATTTAACAATAAAAACTTTGGGGCTTTTTGGCCTGTTTAAAATATATACTGCTCAAAAAGATGCAGGGAACACTTATAACAAGATAAACAATACAATGTATTTCCAAGTCAATCACACTCGTGTGAAATGAAACTGCCCATTTAGGAAGTAACACTGTTTGACAATCAATGTCGCATGCTGTTGTGCAAATGGAATAAACAAAAGATGGAAATTCTAGGCAATTAGCAAGACACCCCCAATAAAGGAGTGGTTCTGCAGGGGATGACCACAAACCACTTTTTAGTTCCTATGGTTTCTGGCTGATCTTTCGGTCAATTTGAAAGGCTGGCGTTGCTTACACTTCAGTGGTAGCATGAGACGAAGTCTACAACTTATACAAGTGGCTCAGGTAGTGCAGCTTATCCAGGATAAGCACATCAAACTGTGGCAAGAAAGTCTGCTGTGTCTGTCATCGTAGTGTCCAGAGCATGGAGACGCTAACCCAGATACAGGCCAGTACATCAGGAGACGTTGAGAAGGCCGTAGGCGCTCAACAACCCAGCAGCAGGACCTCCACCTTAGTGCAAGGGGGAACAGAGGAGCACTGCCAGAGCCCTGCAAAATGACCTCCAGCAGGCCACAAAAGTGCATGATTTTCAATTTAAACTTTATCAAACAATTGTTGTAGATGAAAATGCCAAATTGTAAGAAAAATGTGTGCTTCCCCAAAGAGAAACCTTGCGTCTTTTTTTTTTGTAAACCTAAATCAAAATGCACTTTTTTCATTTTCACATTAACTGCAAAACAAGATGTTTAAGTCTGGCAAAACATGAATAGTATATACCTTAGAATGCTTCATTTTCTTCAATCTCTGCCAACAGCAAAGCTTCAGGCTGTAAATAAACATGGATAAGATAGCATTGTGCTAATGGTTTACCATTGGTTGGGACCCTGCCTCCAGACTACACCATGCTCCACACGCAGCACCGTCCTTTCAAGACAACAACAGTGATCAGGATTGACAGCCTGTGCACACATAAAGAGATTACACAGAAATCCCTTGGACAGCATGGTATAGCAGCTGCAACTCTTGTGTTACAGTGTCACACTTAACCCTTCATATAGCTTACCTTAGTTATCCAATCAGCAACTCTATAAAAGGTCAATGAGTCATACAGGCTGTCCAGGCCATCGCTCATAGCCCTATAATAAAAATATATAATTACTTCAAAAATAAATGCACAGCCATTCCCTACTTAATGTTGCTGAAATAGCAGGCAGGGTGCCATACCTCTTCATAAGTACAGAAATTGAGTACCAAAATAAAGGGAGAACTGCACATACAAATTCTATTTATTATAACTGTCAGTCAGGCATGGGGTAAAGGAGAATGAGGTATTCTATGCCATCTATTTCACATAGTGAGGCAGAAACCTAATTACACAGTTTAATGTCCCATGGAAGCACTATTACCTAAATGACTCTTCAAAACTAAGGGCGAGTACCAATGACTATGTTTAAGTCTAAATGCTCATATGAATGACTCAAAACAGAAATAGAACATATTATACATGTGCTCTGAGGGAGCATTTAATTCCCCTACATCAAGCTCTGGAGTTGACAATGACTGTAAGCTTGGCTCCCTCCAGGGCCCCCCTCCTCCCCCTGCTCCGCTCACTGTCCTGATTCATGTGAATGGTTATTGTGAGAATGTGAGAAAGCTGGCAGCATCACAGAAGAGCGCTTTAACACTTCTTACCTTTTGAACGTATCTGTGCAGCTACATGATGCAAGCTTCTCTCATCTCCTCACATGCTGAGTCACATGGTTTGAGGTACATTAAAGGCCAGTGCTTAGCTACGGCAGCCCCATCTTTTTATTGACCTACCTGGGCATGGTTTTTACATCCTCATGCCATTCCTAAAATAAGACAAGGCAGCAGATGAGAGTGCAAGAAATGAACTTGACACATAGTCTTTAGCTGAGCCTGTCATAGCGGCAGCACCCAACCCCCGCATCGCCCTACTATTTTCACACAAACGCTGCCACCATGCATGAACAAGACACACTGCACTTTCCTGCTTTTACCAGAGCCATTCATAACACCAGCTTCAGCTTTCCATGTTCCACAGCCTACCCTCAAGCTTACAAGAAGTTATAGGACAGGTGTTTAAATGCTGTAAATTGCTTGCACAGGCTGCCAAGCTTTTAGGGTTTTATCTGTTAGTCCTTGCTCAGGGCCTGATATGTGAAATCAGGGAAATTTCTATTGTTTTCACTGTTTGTCACTTGCCAATGGCATTGAAATCCCAATTATGAAAAAGATCATCTAATTGGGGGCGGCGCGGTGGCGCAGTGGTTAGCACCGTTGCCTCACAACAAGAAGGTCCT
>JAOTQW010000039.1:7563578-7574797 GCA_026260075.1 Sisor rabdophorus | reverse complement strand
AATGTCCTGGAAGAGTTCAGAAAGAGAACCCTATACTATGTCAAATATATTTATTATATTCAGTATTTTTACTCTTTTGTCCGCATTGTGCGTATATAAATCTTTAGTTTCAATGTAAAACAAACCTTACAGTTATTTCTATACTACTGATGATCGCAAAATTTACGTTATGTAAATGATTCGTTATCGTATAGATATTAGACTGAAGCGAGCTCTACTTTGATATTCTGTTGCAAGTAAGGCAGAAAAAAACTGTAAAATTGATATCATATAAACAGTCATTTATCTTCCATACCAGCTTATTCCCTAACTCGGAGTCACGGGGGTCTGCTGGGGCCTATCCCAGTGCACATAGGGCGCAGGGGTACACGCTGGACAGGTCGCCAGTCCATCGCAGGCCGAACACACAGACACACACACTTACTCATATAGGCAATTTGGAATCGCCAATCAACTTAATGCACATGGTTTTGGACTGTGGGAGGAAACCGGAAGAACATACAAACTCGGCCCAGAACGACCCAGTAAACGAACTCACGACCTTCTTGCTGTAAGGCCACCGTGTCCCCTATCATATAAACTCTAAAATAGGAAACATTTTGTCCAGAAGAAAAAAAATCCAACACAAGTTTGAAAAATACGTGCGTCCATCCACGTTCACATCCTGACCAATCAGACAGTCTGATGAGGGCGTCCTCTTGCCTGCAAAGGAATCATTGGGTGGGGCTTTGACGTCACCTGTACATATGTGTTGACGTTCGGGTGTAGCGGCCATTGTGATGCAGTGTCTGCCTGCGTAGCTTCGCCTATTGCTAGGAAACCGGAAAGCGTTTTGGTAGATTACTTTTCGCCGTTTTTTTTATTTTATCAATTTTCATACAAGTTTAACTAAGACTTGGCTATCTTGTATATGGTTTTTTTCTGTAGTGTAAAGTTAATTTGGCGTGGTAACATTTAGCGTTGTTTTGCGCTAGCTCGCACACACCATCCCACTGAGCAGGTTTCGTCAGCCGTTTTACCACACGGTATATCTCGTTAATCGAAAGAGCGACGTTTAAAGGGTCTCGTTTCCATTTAGATGGCAAGCTTCCCAGATTTTGTCAACGAAAATGAAATAGGTACGTAAATATAACTTTTTTTAATGTTTTTTTTCTTATTATATTATGTTTGTATCTCGCCTTTTTCACACTATATTCTGTGGTGCGGATGGGGGAAGGGACCATTTAACGTTACCCAACACTGAAAATCTGTCACGCCCCCCTCTCTCTCTCTCTCTCTGCATTAACAAATGTACTTGTTATAATTCTTTCTTTATTTTGTATTAATATTATACATTTAATACCTTTCTATTTATTCTATATACTTTCTATAAATTCTACGATTCTATTTTCTACGCTTAAGACGCGATGTTTGTGTATGTGACGTCACGATGTGTTTGTTTTCAATTGAATTGATATTAAAAATGTTTATTTACCTTTGTTTAAAGCCATGTCTGATCTCTCATCGAAGTTGAATACTTGAAAAGTTGGTTTATCCCTGACCCGAAGAAGCCTGATAATTATTAACTTCAATAACCTTTCTGATTTGATCACCAACTAAGTTTCTCCAATTCAATAGTTTTTGTGTGTGTGTGAATGATAAGTGAATAAATCTCCTTTTAGACAGCTTAAAATTTCGTTAACACCAGTAATAAAGTAACCTTGCAAGGAATCACAATTATTATTACTTCACTTTAGTGGGGAAATTAAACTTTTATATGCTGATAAACAAATATATGACAGTTAACCCCCCACCCCCCCTATTGTGCAATAAAAATGTGTTGTCGTCTCTGTGCACTGGAAGCCTGTGTCACAGAAACAAATTCCTTGTATGCGTAAGCATACTTGGCAATAAAGCTGTTCCTCATTCTGATATGTGTATTATTATTTTTTTTAATAAGCTAAAGCTAAGTTCATCGGAGAACTGTCAGCTCCTGTGGCTCCATTTGACCAGAAGTCTGGACGGGAAACATGGACTGTAGCCTTTGCGCCTGATGAGTCCTATTTTGCTTGGTCTCAAGGGCACCGTACTGTACGGCTCATACCATGGTCAAGATGTATGAGCAATTTGTAAGTCTATGCATTTTTTTATTTTCTACTGTATTTCAGGAAAAAAATGAGGTGGTTTTATAAACAACAAATTATCGCATATCCAGTTTTAAAGCGTTTTCCGTTTCACAGTCAGGAAAAGTACTGTGCACAGTTTTTCTTTCAGTCAGACATATGTTGATTTTTGTTTGTTTTGGGGTTTTTTTTAAAGCTTAAAACGATATGTTATCAGTCTTTACAGCCTGTTATTCTATGTCTGCCAGTATTATCTACTACAACTACATTCTGTCTAAAAATTGAACATTTTGCATTGAGAAGCCTAGGTATGGTGTATATGTTAGCTGTCTGTTTAAAATGAATAACAAATTTTTGTATGTAAATTACGTAGCAGATTTATTTAAATGCAAGAGTGTATATGTACAGTAGGGAGTGTACTGTAGGGAGGGTAGTTCTTAAATCTTAAAGTTAAAATATTTCTAATTAAAATATCTAAACCAACTAAACAAAATCTTACTAGGTATACTTGAAGCGTAGAAGAGTTGGGCAAGTTGAGCCAAGTTTGGACTAAACTCTGTAGGACACTGGTTTAGACACCCCTGATGTACACTCAATTTGCACCATAACGGCAAAGTTTTTTTCTTGGAATGTTGTTAACAAGTAACGAGTATTAGTACATCTTTAACAAGAAGTGACCTTCAGTAAGTTATTGGCGAAGGGCAAATTAACTTCTCTGTTTATGGCTCGAAATACTAGGAAAGCTATAAAATGTCCTTTTTACATTTTGAAAGGGTTTTTCAAACATACATAATTTTGTACTGTATTTTTGTACCCATGGAAACTGGGTCCCCATGTCTACTGGAAAACCCAGTAATTACATGGAAAAATTTAGTAAATAGTGCTGCTGTCTTGGCTTGGTGGTTGCAGGTACTATGCATTAGGTGTTTAAGCGCACTGTTAAGCACATGCTGACTGACTCGTGAGCTATCCAGATCAGTCTACATCAGTAGACCATGCATATAAAGTAACTCCCAAATAAGGTATCACTTTAACCACCACAGAGTGACTGTTTCTTAATTATCCGTTGTATTACTATTTAACACAATCAAAAAGTCAAATTGGGTAATGTTACTTGCTTACTGATTTCTGATAAAATGGCAATCAGGGTAGAAGAAAAGCATGACTTCACCTTGCTGTCAAAGTCATATGCTAATAGAAAAAAATCTTGTAGAGCAAAAGGGCGAAACTCAACTCGACAACAAATTGTACATATGTGAGTAAATCTAAAGCAAGGGCCTTGGACACAGTTCATTGGAGTATAATGATGTTTTTGACATCTTTGTTGGTTGGTCCATTTGGTATACTAGCTTTTGGCTAATTTTATTTATTTAAAATGTTTAATTTAAGTTAAATTAAATTTACAAATGTCCTGGAAAATTAAATCCTAATAAGTGGGTGCCCTATGTGTTTTATAAATATAATTTGACCATCTTTTTTTGTTTTAGCTCTATGAGAAAAGAGGAGTGGTCAAATGGTTCAGCACCCAAACGTTTGTCTCAGCAAGGTAGTGAAAGTGCCTTGGTGCCTGGTGAACCTCGAGAGCACACCATAGACTGTGGTGACATCGTATGGGGACTGGCATTTGGTTCCTCTGTCCCTGAAAAACAGAGCCGTTGTGTGAATATTGAGTGGCATCGGTTCAAATTTGGGCAAGACCAATTGCTGCTGGCCACGGGACTCAGCAACGGACGCATCAAAATATGGGACGCGTATACAGGTAGGTGTTTTCCACAAATTTCACCTTCTGAGTAATTGTTGGTGAGCATATTTCAGCCACAAAATGCACTGTTAGTAAAAAAAAAAAGCCCTGTTCAGCATATCTGAAATGGGGTTGGTTTAAGCTTGCTTAATGTGCCTGCAAGGTTTTCTCCTTTTTTTTTTTTTTACACACACAGAATTGTCTATACATGACTCAGAGACTCCAGAACGCTTCTATAGTGACTTATGGTGGCTTGTTTAAAATTCATCCTAAAAGCATGTGGGTTTATTTTAGCATACGCACGTGCGAAGTAGGCAATATATTAACGAATAGGAATGTTTGCTTGTCAGTTAAAATATCTTTTCAGCTATGCCATACCTAATGTAAAGGAGGAGGACCTCATGCTAGAACTCTTATTGGTTGGATTGGATGTATTTATGTGACTGCTAGTCATTGCTGTAACATATACCGGCCCATACTTCTCTGAGAGGCACTGCCCTGGAGGGCAACTGCTTATATTCTTCCACATTTTTTAAAAAACATTGTGTTGTTAGTGTGCAAAAAATTGTTGTAACACGTTTGTATAATTTAGAAATTTACTATAGTTTTACTATTTTAAAAAAAATTGCGCAGCATTGTTACATTAACCCAATACTGATAACTTTTTGATTGTGAGATTAAATAGCAGCTAGAACTTAAGCTGACACCAAAGTTGCATGTGAATAGGTTTAACAAGTCTTGGGTGCTGTTACCATATCCCTCAAGACTATTGACTGTAACACCTTAAAAGATTAGGAACTTTTCACAGGCATTTTCTTTGCTAATAAGATTTTGTCAGCGAAACAACATCAGTGAGGACGGTTTACAATAATAACCTGTTAACAGTACTTTGCCTTTATACAACACTTTGTTGTCAGCCTTAAAGCAGGTTCCTCTGACACTTTTTTTTATTTTTGTATGCTGAAAGTTTAAAGGATTTCTGTAGGAGAAATCAATCAGGTTGTACTTTGTACAGTAAACAACACTATGACCTACTGACTCATAAGTTACCCATGTCTTTTCACCTAATTTTCCTGTTTGTTTTTTGGGGTTTTTTTCTCCCTGTGCAGGAAAACTTTTGTTGAATCTCATGGATCACACAGATATTGTGCGGGACCTAACATTTGCTCCAGATGGCAGTCTTGTGCTGGTGTCTGCATCCAGAGACAAGACACTGCGCGTGTGGGACCTCAAGGACGATGGTGAGATGCCATCCTGTTAAACTATACATGTGCAGTGAAAGTTCTTATCTTAAAGTTTTGGATAGACACTAATTGGATTTCAGACAAGTTCTGTCGTGTTTTATTTTTTTGAACAGTAAATAATTGTCATGCCAGTCATGCATTCAATACAATACAATATAATTTAATGTGTTGGAAGTTTCCCCTTAGATACTTGCAGGGCTTTATTTATTTATTTGCAGTTGTACCTATGAATGAATGTTTTGTTGAATTCTTGTGCCTTGGCAATAGTCATAGACCTACAGAGTCGCGATGTAAGCTTGCAACTTCTAATATACATTTGTGGATTTTTCCTATAGGTAACATGGTGAAAGTGCTGCGTGGCCATCAAAACTGGGTGTACTGCAGTGCCTTCTCTCCAGACTCCTCAGTGTTGTGCTCTGTGGGTGCCGGAAAGGCGGTACGTACTTCAGAAACCATTCTCTCTTTTTCTTGATGCATGTTTTGTGTGTTTTGAGAAATACTGCTTGTAACTAGTCTAATCAAGAATGAAATAAAATGAATGTAAATCTGCACAAAATGCTCGGTGTCATCCCCTCCAGCCATGCCTATAGTTTTACATTTTATGCCTTTTTTTGTTTTCATTTCAGTAAAATTAAGCATACTGAATGCAGAACTTACATGGCATCCTAATGGCCTTAGTGTCCATTACCTAGAAAAGCCAAAATCATTTTAAAAATTGTCTACAAAAAAATTGTTAAAAGCTAATGGTATGTCATTGCTGTCTCATTACCCAACAACTTTTTCAGACTGCAAAAGTGTGCAAGGCCAGCTAAGCACTTAAGGTGGTAAGAATCAGTGGCAGCTGATGACACGACTAATGTGCTGGCCACATCCACACAAATGCTTCTAGCTGTTTAGAGCTAGGCTAGCTCAATCACTATGAGCAGACTGCAGTCGTTGTACCATGCGGTTGTGTGTGTCTTTAAGTGTCTTGCTTTCCCTGTCCCAGGTGGAGGCAGAACTCTGTGTTTGAGTGATATTGAGGGGAGGTATGCGGGGCACGGCTGCCATCGCGCCCCCTGCTGGACGCTCATGTGCCCGTGCCCACGCCCCAGGGGCCTCCGTGCTCCTGGCAGCAGGGGCTTCCTGTACGTAGGTGTTGCTTCATGTCTGTCTACATCTGCTGTTGCAGTTAGTTCTCCCTTTGTTGTATTTTGCAGTACATGCAACAAGTGATTTTATATGGTAGAGAGCCTTTTCCCTTTCCCCTAAACAACAGTCCCACTACTACATTTTACTTTTTATTCATTTGTAGTACCTCCGATGCCCTCACACAATTCGCCTCTTTATTTCTCTTACTTTAGCCTACGCAGATACTCCGTAGCCTTGCTGTATGTTTAGGAATCTAGAGCATTACGCTTAAAGCACTCCTATCTTTACCAGCCACACATTAGTGCCCTATCTTCTGTGCTTACAGACCTGTGGACCAACGCAGACCTCTTTTGGTGCGCTTTGGGGAATTATATTCAGCCTTTAAGCCTTTACTTATTTATGGTGCAGGTGAAATTTTTTGCATCTGTAGAATGAAAGGGCTCTTGATTCCTTGATTGCCTGTCTCCTGTTTAGACATTTTTTTTTAAATGGTAGTGAATTCAGTCGCTGTTCGGGGCCCCACCGCTGTGTTTTTGTTTGTCACATTTTTTTATTGTTTTTAAATCCAATGCAAATTTATTGTTTTAAATAAAATGCTTTGAAATGTGACTGGCTAATAAAGGTATGCAGTTAGCATACCCAAGCCTTGTAGGCAACAGATGTAAAAGTACTTGAGTACTGTTCTGTAATACACTGTTGCCAAAAACACATTTGCAGCCAGATGGACTCCACTGCTAAAACTGCATATAATTCAGATTTTTACAAGGCTCATGTCGGTCTTTGCCTACATTTAAATCTCCATGCTGGAATCTTGGACACTGGAGCCCTTTTATCTCATGGTGCGTTTAGAGAGGGTGGAACAGAATATGGGGTGATGGTTTTAAAAAAAACAAAAAAAAAACCAACTTATCGAATAAACTATTTTCGGGCTATAGTTTGGACACTGGCTGTTGGAATACATGTGTAGACCTTTGCTCAAAAGCAATGCCTCAAAACTAATAAAAACCTTACTAACAATTTCATTTCACAAAAAAATTCTATTTTGGCCATAAATGTAAACTGGGACATTGTTCTTGAGTGAAGCTATTTGTTGAGAAGCACGTGGCAAATATTAATGTAATGAGTTTGTGATAACCATGCTATGTACTGCTGTATGTTTGCCAAAAGCTTAAACCTTTTGGCCATGAAATGTTCTTTTCTCTTGCAGTATCTCTCTCCCCGTAGGCCTCCGCCGGCGCGGTGCGGGCCTATTGTAAACTCAAGTGAACTAAAACTCTGAAAGGGGATACCAGTGGAGTAACATTATGTTACCTTAAGTTACTACTTGTTTGTATATATATATATATATATATTTTTTTCCCTTTTTTTTAGTTATTAAACTTTTTTAGGCTTATGCAACAAAATATCTTGTAATAAAACCGTAGTAAGATATTTAAAATTAATTACTGCATTTTTCAAGCCCTGTATTTATAATTTTAAAGTTAGTATAAGATTTTTGTATTGGATATATTTTGAAAATACTGATTACTGTTCAGGGTTGTTTAAATGCCTTGCTGTTTGTATGGCATGTGCCAGTTTTTCCTGTTTGTTTATTGTACTGTGTAATGCTAGAAAAAAATGACACTGAGCATATCTTAATTTGACTGTAATTGTGTGTCATTGTCTGAAACACAAATTATGTGAAGTCTGTATTTGGCAGTGCAACACGGGCTATAACCAGTTTCTTGCTTACTTCATAGGTGCTCCTGTGGGACATGGACAAATACACTTTAATTCGTAAGCTGGAGGGCCATCATAATGATGTGGTATGCTGTGAGTTCTCTCCTGATGGAGCTCTGCTGGCCACAGCCTCCTATGACACTCGTGTCATAGTGTGGGATCCTCACACGGCCAGTATTTTGATCGAGTTGGGGTAAGGTCTTTCCTTGCCTTACTGTTCTGTTTACTAAAGCATAACTAAAAATGTTTCCTGATTAAATGAATTCACTTGGTTTTCACTACAGGCACATTTTTCCTCCTCCTTCTCCTATTTTTGCTGGTGGTGCAAATGACCGCTGGGTGCGCTCGGTTGCTTTTTGCCATGATGGCCGTCATATTGCCACCCTGGCTGATGACAGGTAAAAATATATATGGATCTTTCGAAAGCCTCAGTTAAACAGCAAATATCCTAAGGCATTAAATAATCTTTTAGTGTGTGCGCGTGTGTGCGTGCGGCCCAGCTCCTTGAAGCTATCTTACTAATTTCACATGACTGCTTTTTATGATTAAAAGGCATTCAGATCCCACTTGTTGTCGTTCTGCCTTGGGTTGTTTTTGACTGGTTGCATGGGAATGGGTTGGCAAGTGAGCGATGTTTATTGCAGTTCAGTTCTGGATAAGTAGTAGTTTTTCAAAGATTCAACAATTGGTCAGTAATTTAAGCTGTAACAAAAATGACTTAGTAAAGACATTTCGGTGTGGATTTTATTAATTTATTTTTTTGCATTTGATTGTTTTATCTATCTAAATCTCCAGGAAAAATACATTTTTATAGTTATATAACTTATCCGATCACTGCATACTGAATTTAGCTCTAGCATAACATCACATTAGGCTTTTTTCAAACCTAGTGATTTTATTAAGCTCTTACATGCTGTGTTTTTCTTGTTAGGTTGGTGCGGTTTTGGAGCATTGATGAGAAATCTCCTCAGGCCATAGCTCCACTCACTAATGGCCTCTGCTGTGCCTTTTCCACAGATGGAAGTGTACTGGCTGCTGGGTGAGATTTGACTTGGGATACTATATGACTAATATTAGTGTTTTATATTAAATAAAATCTATAGTTGGTTTTACTCCTTGTTCTATTATATTTCAATATACTTATTAAAAAATTACAAATGTGTGTACTCCATTTTTTTTCTTTTTTAATAAATTTTATTTTCTTTTAGTTCACGTAACGGCAGTGTTCATTTCTGGTCATGTCCAAGAAGTGTTGCCAGCTTGCAGCACTTTTGTCGCATGGCTTTGCGAAGAGTACTGTCCACAAAAGAGGTCTACGCACTTTCTGTCCCACCATGCATGCGAGACTTCCTGGCCTACAGAAGCTTCTAGCCCAGCAAAATCAGTAATATCAGGTAGTATTGGGTGAAGGGACTAAAATAAGAGGGTGAACACAGTAATGGTAAAAGGCGCCAAGCTGTACTTTGTGTTATAAAGCTGCTTGTACATCTCCTTTTTAAAATCAAATTAAAACTTGAGCCTTTTTATTTGCTCTTTCACCTATATCAGCTAGTGGCCTTTAGACAGCCTTATCATCTGTCACTTTGTTCCTTTTGTTAATTTTTTTTTTGTGCAAAAATCTACGGTGCAACTTTCCGGAGTTAGACAGCTGTAAAGTGCTTTCCTGCTGGACATGAATCACTGTTAGCCGACCTGAAATGAAGTTCTTCTGAATTAAAAAGGGGGAACTAGAAAGAGTTCGTTAGCATGAACGCGAGCCATACTTTATATGTCGACTGGTGTGTGTGTGTGTGAGCTGTATGTTTAAGATTTTGGAAGATCAGGAATTTAGGTAGTGCCTCCCGCAGTGTGCCTCAACAGTAGAAATCCCTAGTGCAGTTTGTCCACACTCATTAACAACCGTTTTTTTCCCCTCAACCTTCTCAGTCCTGACAATGTGGTGATAAACTGTATCTTCCTGTACAGACATTATGTAAAGTTTTGCATGTATGTGTAAATGTATGTATATTTGATATGTTTGTTTTTCTATATTTTATTCAAAGAATGTAAAATGCTTTTTTTGTGTGTGTGTGTTGTCTGTCTAAAATGCTTATGCATTTTGCTTTTCTCTAAGCTGGCAGAATGTTTTTGGGTGTTCACCAGCAAATAAACACCTGCACGTATGGCATACATACCCAATAAGCCCCTTTTTTCAGATCCTCTTTCGCGCATGTACTATTAGATTATATCTACCTCCTAGGTAAGTTTGTGTAACATTTAAACGAAGGCTCAGCATTTAAAAACACTAGTCAATTGTGTAACCTGATGTACTCCACGTTCTAGCTGACTGAGGAGCAGTGAGAGGTTTGTCATTTTTCTCTCGGTGTACACTCAATAAATCTTGGCAATAAACTGCTAATTGTAACCAATTGAGCTGATGCCAAAGATCCTCTGGGGTTCTTTTTGTACTTTTGGCACTCAGTATTATTTTCCTCTATTTCTGGCTAAGACTTGAAAATTGTATGTCCTCTTGTTTTTGTGCTTGAGACTTTTTTTTTTCAGAGCTAGTTACCTATTCTGTGCTTATGGAATAATGCATTTTCTTTTCTGTTATATAATAAAGGCAATTGGAGTAGTCATACAAATGTACATATTTGGTTGTATTATATCCCAGTTTGGGATTTTGTTTATATAGTCGAAAATAAAGGCTTGTTTTCAGATGTTTAATATATTTCCCTGGTTACCTTTTCCACAAATCTTTTTATTATTTATTTTTTTCTTAATTTTAATTTCTAGTTATTGGCTATTCAAGTATCCCATGTCCAACAATCTAGGAATAATACTGATGTGTTACAACATGGGTTGAATTGTTTTGTTTTTTATTATTTATTTTAACACCATGCCAGTATAAATGTTTCTGGACAGAAAGAACCCACTCAGTCTTGGGGGAAACCTTGGATCTTGCTAAGAGGCAACAGTGCTAACCACTAAGCTACTCTTTTGCCCACATGGGTGGAAAGTTTTGTCTCCCACACAAATATTTTAAGCAGCGCTGTGAAATTTCATAGCTTTGCAGTGTTTGCTGGGAGGCCCAGGTGAGATTCTCAGACACAGACTGGTTTTATACGAGAAATTTGTTTTTATTATCTTGATGTCCAAATTTACCCAGCCCTGAAAATATAACGTGACTCAGTTTCTTATTGACCCACCTGTAATGCTGAAAGATAAAACTATTTTGATTAGCACAGTCACCTCACAACAAGAAGGTCCTGGGTTCAAATCCCGGGCTTGGGGTCTTTCTGT
>JAOTQW010000039.1:7538622-7553212 GCA_026260075.1 Sisor rabdophorus | reverse complement strand
ACACACACACACACACACACACACTTTTTACGTCATTATACACATGTACCCCAACTCTAATGTTTACACTAGGACGATTTTAAGGCTTAGCGATATGGGAAAAAGTATCACACCGTGATAATAATAAAAAGTACTTTGGCTCAGGCCCGGTTCTTGCCAACCATAGAAGGGTGGGCGGACTGATATCACAGGTAGGCAGTTTTTAGGGGTGAGGAACAGGTGTTGAGGAGATAGATACTCTGTTAAAGTTATAATCATACATTATATGAAGTCAACATAAGCACAAACAAAATGGCTATTTTTAAGCAATATTTGCAAAATTAGTCTTTCTTTTAAATTGGAGTAAAGTTTGTGCTCAATAAAAATGAAATATTTAAGTAATAGTTTGGAGAGAGAAATTGAGTAAACATTAAAAAAAAATCAGTGGAACTAGCAGATGAATAGATAGACAAACAGACTATATTGCCAAAAGTTTGCGGTCACCTGATCATCGGATCTATATGTGATTCCAATCCAAACTGTTGCTACAAATATGGAAGCACACAGTCGTCCAGAATGCTTTTGTATGTGTAGCATTACATTATTCCTTCACTGGAATCAAGAGACACTGTTCCAGCATGACAATGAACCCAAGCACAAAGCCCCTGAGCTCCATTATCACATGCTGTTATTATTAGAGTAAAAAAAAAACACGTGTGTTCTGGTCTTAACACCCCGGAACACATTTGGGATAAACTAGAGTAACGACTGCATCCCGAAACCTCCCTTACCTGTCATTAGTGTTTGATCTCACCAATACTGTTGTACCTGAATGAGGAGATATCTTACAGTCAAGCTTCAGTTTATAGTGGAAAGTTGTACTTGAGAAGTGGAGCTTCATCAAATAGCAATATGGGAAGAAATCTGAAATAAGATGCTCAGTTGACCACCAACCTTTGGCAATATATTGCAGATAGATATTGTTACTTTAGTTTATAGACTTGACTTGATTTTGTTACTTTATTGCTTTAATCAAAACAAACGAAACAAAAAAAAACCCCAAAAACCTGTATACCACAGTCTTTACCAAATTTTGACTGAGAGGGCAAGACAGATGTTTGGGTGTGCTAAGCCCACCCCTGCCCATGGTCTGCTTTGGCAGTATCTAATGAAGAGATACTTTTGAAAGAGATACTTTTTGTTGAAAAATGCAAAAAAAATAAGAAATACATAGAAACAAACACAAAGATGTGTTACGTCTTTACAAACATGTGTTTGAAAAAACAAATATGGTGATAATGATAAGATAAAACTGGAACTAGGCTTTGTGGTTAGTACATTTGCTTTTCACCTCTGGGGATGGGAGTTTATTCTAACCTCTGCCATGTGTGTGTTTAGTTTGCTTGTTCTCTTAGTGTTCTAGAGATTAGCATCCATACATTGGCGTCCTCTTACTGTCTGCCGTGTAATGGTTTTGCAGGTTTTCCTCCTTGTGTTAAAAGTCCGGCCCATGCGATTAAGATTTTTAAGATTTCATTTGGTGAATATACACCGTTACAAATACCTCATAACATTTATGGTTAGCTATGTCTATATTCTAACAACCGGCTCAAGCATTAACCTGTTATATTTATAATTTAAACTTACGATTATTGCAAAGCTTACACATTCTGATGAACTCAAATATAGCCAAACAGGAAAATACGATTGTTTGTCAAACCATTTTTGAAATCCATCATAAATAATGTTAAGGCACAAATATTTAGTTTTATTTTAGGTCCAGAATTACATCAGTCTAAATTTTCTGCCAGGACAAATAAACAAATAACAGTTTGGTACCCGAAATGTGTGCTACAAGATGTAGTTCCTCGTTATTACCAGGACTGTATATTGGCCAGGGCATTACTATATTATGTTATATTCTATAATATACTATAATATATATCATGTTTTAGATACGTATCACATATCACGATACGATATATTGCACTGCAATAAATTTTGCAAAAATTTTCCCACCTGCTTTTCCCTCTTTTTTTAACATGTATTAATACTAGAAATTAGACTATTAAAACAGTGTCGTAAAAATTTTTTTAGGTTTATTGAAGACTCTTAATTGCCCTATAGGAGTAATTGCGAGTGTGGTTGTGCAAGTGTGGCCCTGCGATGAATTGGCGAGCTGTCCATGGTGTACTCCTGCCTTTGCCCCATGTGCGCTGGGATAGGCACCAGCAGACCCCTGTGACCCCATTAGTTCAGATATAAGCTGGTATAGAAGATGAATAATTGAACCTTAGCTAACTGGTGTAATTGGCATCATTTAAGCCCAACTTTTATATAAATTTTTCAGTAATGACTCCATTTAGGAGAAAAATGCCATCTTCCTGGTTTCATTTGTCATATGTGGGAAGTTCAATCAAAAGAGCATTAATGTTCCTCCTTAAAGGTCAGGGTGGGCGGTATGATCCTTTCCTTTTAGTTGGGTCTTGGTAAATATAGTGTAAATTAAATATGAACTTCAGTTAATCCCACAATAACAACAAATTCCACTGTACGTCACATATGTGAAGGGGGGGTAATTATACACTTTATTTGATTAAGATTTTTTACAGGTATGAAATAAATACTTAAATAACGTAAATACCCCCCTTTATCTGTTTATTTTTCTTTCTCCTCAGGCTCATTTGCAGTTTTTTTCTTGCTTTATGTTTTAATTCAGCTCAACAAATCAGAAGCATCGCTGACAATGACACTGATCATTCTTAGATACAAATCTGACTGTTGGTATAGTTACTACTGCTAGGTATAATCCAGGGCACCTTTGTATTGTGTGGAGCAGAACAGAGCCTGTACTTAATTACAGTATGTGTCAGTTGAGACTGTGCACTATTTCTAATTAGACACGGGTAGTAGATTGTGACACTGTGTGACCTTTACCTGAACATGAAAGCAGAGCCTAAAGTTGCGGGTTCTCAACATTGCGTGTTCTGTACTTGTTTACAGCAGTGCTCTTTGCTTACATCTATGCTTTCAGGGAAACTTTAGATCTGCTTAATGCTGTTTATAATATTTAGGATCATATTTATGTGCTTATAGGACTTAGAAATAGTATAAATATGTCTATTATAAATCGCTGGCTGAGTTTTCGCTCTTTCTGTAGCTCCACTCAGAAAACTGGTTACTAAAAAGGTTATTTATATGTGCATTATACTATTCCTATGACTGTACATTCATGCTTTTGAAAGGGATTTTTGGTAAAGGGCACACGGTATTTAAGTGAGAGGTAGGCGAAAAATACACAGTTGTATACTGTGTATAAAAAGTGTGTTTCTCTGTATCTTTAATATGTAAGAATAAAGCTCAGATAAAATGATTGACATAATAATAATGGCAGTATTTTTATTTAGATGATTTACATTTTTGAGCTGCTATTTGTGCTAAAAAAGCTGACTGATAAATACGGCTGTGAAATTAATGTGTGTAATTATTTAGGATGAGAGATTGAACTCTACTGGAAGTGGTATAAGAGCTTAAGAGTGACAGGAATCTTTCCACCCTATGTCGCTGAAATGCGATTATAAATTGGTTCCCTAAAGTTTGATGAGCTTGAAGTTTAATAAGTTCTAAACGCATTACTTGATTTTGTCCTGCTTGACAACTTGCTTTTGTTCAATATGTTTATTATGCTGGATGGAGATGATCGCTTTAACTGCCTATGACATATTTAAAGGCAGGGAGCATATGTATCAATCATCTGTTCTAAATGTGTAAGATGCATGTTGTGTAATCCTGGTAATGGAGTCATAAATGCATGCAGTATATTATATTTGTATGCGTGTTCTAGTGTTTACTGCAATATGTAGTGATGTCTCATAAATGTAATTTTGGCATGCAGAGGCATTTTAAACCTTAATACTGTTTAGGGTTGAAGTAAATAAAAAAAAAAAAGCCAAACTGAGAACACTGGCTATAAGAAGATATGAACAATCTTGGTAAGAAGTGTTGCCTATCACATTATAACTAAATATAAACAATTTTCCTGTGGATTAAAAACTCATAAATAAGCTGGAAATGATTCTCATGCCTTTTAAACCATGTGAATGTAGATTTTAAAACCAAAGCCACAGACGTTTATTTCACTTCATCCATCAAATATGTTACCTGATCTGTGCTTTCATGGGTAACACATTAAGTTTACATTTACAACATTTGGCAGACGTCATTATCCAGAACAACTTACAAATGAGCAATTGGGGGTTGAGGGCCTTGCTCAGTAACCCACAGTCGTGGCTTGGTGGTCCTGGGAATCAAACCCCGGTCTTTCTGGTATCAGTACAACACCTTTACCGCTTATTCCTAATCTAGTCAAGCAAACCCTCAAAAATAAAATGCATGTTACACCTAGGTGTGCTGAAATAAAATCCATGTAAATAAATTTGATCTAAATTTACACAAATTTAGAAAGGGCGAATATGCCTTTATAACCCGGTGTAATCCAGTCACACAAGAGGTATGAATTAATTGTAATAAATGACAGTAATGGGATAAAAGGTTAGGGAGTGTTCTCCAGACAGTTTGTTGGTATAGACTTCATGATGCCATGTTTTGTAATGTCCTTGCAAGCATTACAGAGATATACAAATCTAATAAATGTTACCTCTACAGGAAAAAGTGGTAATAGTGTATTGAATTTTCTTTCATTCTTCCCATGCTTCAGTTTATTCCAAGAAACATGCCATTAGATCGATTGATAGTATTTTCCCTTAGCGTGAAGGGGTGTGTATGATTCCCTATGATGTACTGGCATACCATCTTATATGCTTTTCTGTCCTGTTATCAAAGTATCTGGGAAAGGTTCCGTATCCAGCGTGAATCTAACTTCTGAAAAATTAACATCTTTTCTTTTCTTGGAGTTTTGTAGTTTTCTGTATCCTTTGTTGCAGACCAGCCTTGGAACCTACCCCATAATATCTCAAGTTTACTGTTGCGTTAAATTATGTCATTGTATGTGTCTATTCCTGTTAATGTTGTAATGACTGGGGGTTGATATGTCAGACAGCCTAGAAATGCGCTTATCTGGATTCTGTATCATCTGATGTACTTAGCCAACATTAATGTAGGCCAGACTTAACTGTGTCAAAGTTTACTTAACCCTGATTACACGAACTAGAAAAGTATGTGTTTAGTAATCTTTAAGTAATAATCGTAGCTTCATTATTTATTGTCATAAATGTTTAATAGTGGGCAGTGCGGTGACGTAGTGGTTAGCAGTTTGCTTCATGGCAAAAAGGTCTCAGGTTTTTTTTCCAGAAGTTTTTTTAAGAAATAAACTATGCTTTGGGAATAGTAAAGTGATAACTTTTATTTTCTTAAGCATTTTGGCATTTACTTGTTCAGTTAAAGCAGACAGGCAGGTTGTCTATATCACAGTTTCTGTAATAAATCCATGTTATCTGTGAAACTTGGAAGAGGTTGGGTTTTGCTTAAGATTTTTATCTACTCAACATTTTAGCTTTTGGCAAAATGTTAAAACAAGGCTTCGGGACTAGAAAGTTAAAAAATGTGAGTTTTTTTCCCCCCTTCTATTTTCTTTTTAAATAGTTTGCAGTTGTATAGTTTAAATTGTTTTGTGATCATGTATATTGATCAATTGTAAGGCTTTTTTAACCTTGCTCTGCTTAATGATGTAAAATCTTTCATTCATTCTTTCATCTTCTATAACCGTTTATTCCCTCACGCTGAGTCACCGGGCTCTGCTGGAGCCTAACCAAGCGCACATAAGGAGAGGTAGGGGTAAAACCTAGACAGGTCACCAGTCCATCTCAGGGCCACACATAAATGAACGAGACACTTACACTTACTCCTATTGGCAATTTAGATTCACTAATTAACAAAATATACGTTTCCGCACTGTAGGAGGTGCCCAGAGTGAACCCACACAAGTACATAGAGAACATGCAAACTCTTTACAGAAAGACCCCTTACCCAGGAAACGCCCCCGGCAACTTTGTGCTGTGAGGCGAACCATGTTAACCACTACACCACTGTGCTGCCATGTTGTAAAATCAATTTTCTAGTATGCAAAGATTATGCCATATGTAACGGTAAATGTAGAAATGTATTTGAGTTCTTAGTAAAACCCTTGTGACGGGTAGGTGTAAAACTTTAAAACATGTAGGATCTTATCTCATAAAACTACAACAGGTGTGGGAGCTCTCAGTAGAACTAGTTCCAGTAATAAACAGCCTTTACTGTGAATCCTGTGTGTTACAGGTTTTTAGACTGACTATATATAGTAAAATACGTTGGATTTTAACCATTGAAATAAATAAATGTTTTGCAATAATGCAATATGTATAATCATGTAAATCCAACACAATACTTAAAAGACATTTACAGTGTATCTTTGGTAGAAAGGTAACAGTCTCTGTGGCCCCATCAGCTCCAGGCCTCTAGATTAAGTGTTTGTCTCAGGAAATCCCCATGTGGTTTTTATTCAGCTCTTCTGCCTTTTCCTCCCTTTTTACCATGGTTTTACCGCTTTTTGTCTCCTAGCTCAGGAAATAGTGAAATGCACTTTTGATTTAAAGATAAAACATTTTTTTTAAAAAAGCCTAATTTTTACACCTAATAATAGTTTTTAATTATTAAACCTAATAATAATAATTTTTACACTTGATAATTGTCGGTTAAGGATTATTCAATGGTACAGTAAATACCACTGGTTTATACTGAAGTTTCCATGATGTTATTCAGGCATTATAATAAACAATAGAAGCAAGTTGTTGTGAAGCTTATCCTGTCTGACATGTAGTAACATGATCCACCGCTGTCTACAATTACTCTCATCACCTATTACAACAGTGACGTTTCTCTCAGGCCTTTAAATCACTCTTTGAATCAACCGCATAACATGGATATTCTCTTCCCACCTTTTGGTATTTTATTTTCCAGCAGCACATAGGCTTTTAACCGAATTGAAATTGGAGGTAACACAATGCAGCGCAATATTACTTTGGCTGACTCCTTTTGTGCTCTTGTTTAAGGCTGCGGCTCCAGCAGAGCGTGGTTCGCTGCATTCTGTTGGCCCAGTTTAGGTTCGGACAGTCTATTGTCAATCTCTTAAGTTAAACAGGTGGCTATGAATAACCCCCCCCCCTTCTTTCTGCCCCTTGAGAGGTGTAACGGAGAAGGTAGATGAGGAGGAAGATTGTCATTGAATACAGCTGCAGCCCCATGTATTGTGCTAGGCAACCCAGGGCATCCTCCTGAGCAGCCAGTGTGCCTCCTCATACTGCTTTTCACCTGCTAAAACTTTAATGCTATTTATTACCCATCTGCACTCTGTACAGTACACACTAGTCAGGACAGCTACATTTGTTTAAATAATTTGGTTAAATAATACAAAAATGACATTTTATTTATTTTGCTTTATAATTTGATTCATATATGGTGGTGCAAATAAATAGATTTGCCTCACAGCAAGAAGGTTGTGGGTTCGATTCCCAGATCTTTCTGCGCGAATGTTTCTGTTTGCATGTTTTACTCGTGCTTGTGTACTCCAGTTTCCTCCCACAGTCCAAAAACATGTACATTAGTTTAATTGGTGATTCTGGATTTAGTTAAACATTGAACAAATTGCATAATGTTAAAATAACAATTATAAACAAAGTTATAGTAAGTAGCAAGACATTAGCAACACAACCTGAAAACATGAAAAAGGATCATGGACATTGACTGTTACGTGTGACAATGCAAGACAAAGATAAACTGAAATACACAAATTAAAAATGGGGGGGGTTAAATAAACAAGAAACACCTAAACACAACAAAGAAACAATCAACGCATGACAAACGGGAAGACTTGCATGACAAAACACAGATATTATGAACATCTGATCTTTTATTATTGATTGAAATAATAAAATGTTAAATTGTCATTTCTGTTACTGTCTAACAAAATTTACTTTTGCATGTTACCTAATTTGCCCTTAAGACAGTTTACAAACAATACTATAAAGACATTTTAAGACTTTTTACATAAAAAGTAAAAGAAGGAAGTTACTTTTTGTGGTAAATATATTGTAAGTTTTTCTTAAGCACAGAAAAAAAATATGTTTTTATAAGGATATATCAGGGAAAGATTTTTCTTTAAATTTGTGGCTGTTCAAATAGACTTTACATTTTTTAATAATTCAGAGTAAGAATTACTAAAAGATGCCTGATGTCTTTTTAACAGTGAAACTACGCTTTCCGGCCTGTGGTATATCAGGCAGCTGTGTGCAGAGATGTATGTCTTCCTGCTCTGCTTGTTTGTCATGGGTAAAGAAAAGACAGGTCAGACTTGCTTATTATAACAGCACCTAGCTATTTATAGACAGCTGTGCATGCTGTTGAGATGGTTTCTATATCAGGAGATATAGTGGAGTGGAGGCATAACAGATTGTCCCACCCACTAGTGATTGATCGATTAGTTGTTTTGTTGTGTTTTTTTTTTGCCATTCGTCATTGGTAACTCATTGTTATAGGCATGTCTTTTACTGTGCTGTGATCAAGTCATTAAACACTATCGTTTAGTGGGTGTGGCCTAGAACATGCCACATTAGGGCAGATTTTAATCATTTATCATTTACAAGGAGTGGGGAATATATTACAAATATCATGTGACAATAGTTCAAGGAATTTTTACAGTAGACTTTGTGAATCACTGGACAGGTTTGAGCTGCAAATCACATCTGTCAGCAGGTTAATTACCCAAGTACTGGATTTTACAATTGCATCGTCAGCTTCAATCCAACTTTATAATTATTTTAAAACCAATTAAAATTTTAAAAAGATGTTTGACTAATCTTTTATTTCTCTAAGCAACCTAATAAACTTGTTTTTGCGTGCTTATTTTCACCTCCTTACACACACAGACACACTGACATCATTTATGGGGATTTCCTTAGCTTTGGGTTTAATGGTTGCACATTAGGTCATAGAAAGGTCGTATTGTTCTACAATTTCTTAATATATCATTTAAATGAAAGGACTACTCATATATATATATATATGTATGTGTGTGTGTGTGTATGTGTGTGTGTGTATATGTATATGTGTATATATGTATATATATATGTATATATATATGTGTGTGTGTGTGTGTATACATGTTCAAGGGTGAAACCAAACATTTCTAGAAGTGTTTCTATAGTTTTCTTCCTGTTTGCAGTAGAACTAATATGCTGTAAAATGGTGTCAATAGTGGTGAAATTACTGTAAATACTATAACATAGTAAAACCATATGGATGCTGCAGGTTTTACTTTTGCTTAACTTCTTTATTTTAACAAGTTAATGAATTACAACATTTTATAGAACTCATTGGTGTCTGTGTGTGTGTGTGAAGGAAGCTTGAAATTGTTTTTGTTCTGCAAAAATGAGGCAGAAAATTTTTGGCTCCTCTAAAAGCTATTAATGGTTTATGTGTGTGCCCCCTATAGGTGAAACTGGTAAAATACATCAGTAAACAACTTCAGTGTAAGCAGATGGTTCCAGCATGTGAGCGATCGCTGGACCTAAACATGTACCCACACCTAATGGATTGGCTCAGTACTATTAATCTCAGGCCTGAAATAATAGAGGTATGATGTGTGTGTGTGTGTGCATGTGTGCGTATGTTATTAATCATACTACATTAGTGAATGTGTGTTTTATCTGTTAAAATCTGAAATACTGCCTATTGGTAAAATGGTGTCAGATAAAAAATTTGTCTGGGAATATCTATTATTTTTTGTTCTTGGTATTTTTTCTTATTATGGCAATGGATTAATCATTTCTGCTTTTACTTTTACATAAGTACCAGTAATTGCTGGCATTAGACACATGACAAGCAATAATGCTACACTGGGCAGCACAAAGTGGTTAGCACATTTGCCACACAGCAAGAAGGTTGTGGATTCGATTCCCAGGTCTTTTTGTGTGGGGTTTACTCCGGGAACTGCAGTTTCCTCCCACAGTCCACAAAAATGTGCATTAGGTTGATTGGTGATTCTAAATTGCTGCCGACCTGTCCAGGTTGTACCCCTGCCTCTTGCTCTATGTGCGCTAGGGTAGGCTCCAGCAGACCACCGTGACCCCGAGTTCAGGAATAAGCAGGTAATAAGCGGGTAAAGTAGATGAAAATATGAAAGAAAATGAATGAATAAATAAAATGATGGTTTAATTTTGAACATTTTTTATAATGCTTGTGAATCTCGACCTAACATTTACAAGATTTTGTATTAAACTTTTCTTTTATAGTCTAGTTCTTAAATCAGCAATGTTGTTTCTTAATTCCTGCTGCAGTTGCCAGTCCCTCACTTAAATTAAAGTGAAATTAGAGAGAAACGTAGATAATTGACATGCAGGGTAAAACTTTTGTGTTATATGTGCTCACTTACATTCCAGTCCCTCATTGGCACCCACACGTCATCTGACTCCTAAAACTAGAATGTGCCGAGTCAGCCTCACTGTCCTACACACTCTATTCCATCTATTTTTATACCCCACTGACACCCAGCCTATGTATACACACAAAACACGCACCCAACTGTCTATAACAGGATTCCACTGGCTTATCCACTTTCATTGCATACAAACAAACTAAGTTGCAAGGTGAGGAAGATTAAAGAGTCTTAACAGCAGGCAACAGAGCTAGATTTTATCTACATTTGCTTTAAAATAAGACAAATTTAAACATTTAAAGAACAAGGTGTCCACTTTAACCCACTTGTTTACATGCAAGTTATCTTGACAGGGTCGTGTGGTAATCGTCGCCATTGTATATGTAACTAAAAAAAGTGCTGCATTATCCATGGGGAAAAGAATGCATTTATTTGATTGGTTCCCACATGTCAGTATTCTCTTTCTCTGTTAGGCTCCTTGAAAGAGAAACAATGTTTACAGCCGCTATGCTGTTGCAAGCATCTAAAATGTTGTTGTTGATATTTTCAGGAAACACACAGGAATGTCCTTTGGGCCAGACAAGATCAGACTAGCTATTTAAAGAGAATCTGTACTTTAGACAAATGATTTTTTGTGTGAAGAAAACAGTTGGATAAAACCTATTAAAATTACAAATATTACTATACAAATATTACTGCAAAATATTATAGGTATATCCAAGTTCTATAGCTGCATCACTATTACTAGTGATTATATAGGTTTGTTTCTTTGAAAATAAAAAGTTTTAAGCAGTGATAATTAGGTCATCAACAGGTATGCGATAGACTTTTTATTCCAGGAAATAAAAGTGAGCCATTATAACAGAAATGTCATTTGAAACCTCTTGTTCTCTGTTATTATGACTCATGCATGGAAGCTACTGTAAGAAATTTGACTTACCATTGCTCAATCGTAGAACAGGAAAAAAAAACGAAAGAAGAACAAATTTATTCCATTGTTCAAGAGGAACGCACACCAACACAAAAATCACCGTAATAGAATGTGCATATCTCGAGCGTGTCTTAGGGATCTGGGAGGCATCCTGAACAGATGCCCAAGCCACCTAAGCTGGCTTCTCTCAGTGTAAAGGTGCAGCGGCTCTACTTTGAGCTTCTTCCGGGTGACCGAGCTCCTCACCCTATCTCTGAGAGAGGGCCCAGGGGGCCCTACAAGGAAAACTCATTTCGGTTGTCTATATCGGGGATCTCAAAGTTCATGGCCATAGGTGAGAGTAGAAAGACCTGGCCTCCAGGCGCTCACACTCAAGTTGCGTCATTCCTGGTGATGTCACAGACCCTGGTTCCTTTATACTTATTAATTTTTGGTTGCGTAAGCTCCCAAACCGTAATATTCTTATTAAATTATTCTTTTATTTATTCATTCATCTTCCACCCACGTTTTCCCTAATTAGGGTCACGGGGGTCTGTACATGTGGAAAGAAACTGGAGTACCCAGAGTAAACCCACAGGCATGCAAACTCCACACACAGGGGCCTCTTTCCTAAAAATCGAACAGATACTATTACATTATAACACTAATTCAGAAACAGCTTCCTGGTTGTCGTGTTGGTTTATCAGTATTTCGCAGCAACTGTAGTCTTCCCAGGCAAGACCTGGGGCTAAAGCCAAAAGTAAATATACAGAGCTATCCATTGTTTAAACAGTCAGTCTAACACCTGGGCAACAAGAAACGCGTTATATTTTCCAGTATTTTTGATCACAAAAGGGGGCTATGTTATAAAAATCAAAAATGAAAACTAAAACGTCTTAACATGTGAGCATGTGATCATCTCATGTTCATGTTTTGTGCGATTAGTTTTACACCTTTATAAGTCAGTGCAATGTTCATGACCTAATCTTTTCCTTGTTTAATGTTTACACACACATTTATTTATGTTTAATACAAATTAAAATATGTAAAGTTTAAAAATATCACATGTAGCCAGCCTTTTTTTCCTGACATTAATACATTTTTCTTACATGTTCGCATTAGATGAATAAAGTTTATTTAAATACATCTATTTAAATATTGATTATTTACTTTAAATCAGTTGCATTATTGTCGTCTGCGAACTAATTAGCCATTTATTTAGTTAAGGCCTATACAGTGCTCACTTCCTGTAGAGCCACAGGAAGCATGGCTTCTCCTAAGGAAGGGAGAAACACGTGATAAAAGATGGGGTCTGACCCTTAGCTTAGCTTCCTGTGTTGTAGCCTTCTGTTCTTTTTTGTTTTGTGTTTGTAATCCTGTACAATCCTGTCATTTTTAGTACAAAGGAGATCAACAATGTTGCATTTGGTGCTTTTTAACAGGAAGCTTAGCTAACCCCAACTCTCTCTCTCTCTCTCTCTCACACACACACACACACACACACACACACACCAAAACATACATACATAGATTTCCTCAACTGATTCACTGAATTTGTCAGTGCGTGTCATTATAGCAAACTGACGTCCAAGATCCAGCTGTAGCCTGAGTTTTGTGGTTAGTGATTCCCTGTGATGAGTCTGGGCGTGAGGTGGAGAAACACTAGGAAAAAAAATGGTAACCACATTTAACAGGAAACGCGTGCAGTGCACATTCGATGTGTGGTTTAGGTGCATGGAGAGGGTGACGTACCATTTGCCAATAGGCTGATTGGTTGAGAGAAGGTCAGAGAAGACTGGAAAAAAAGACTGGAAATAATAAATTAATTGATTAAAAGATTATGCATATTAAGCAATATGATGAATAAGTACCCAAAATTAAAGGTGATTATAACCCTATGTTGCAATTGCAATGAGTTGAACATTTCATGTGAGGGAGAGAAAAAGCGAGAGAGGGCATGTTAATTTAAGGGGAGGGCAGAGCAAAGAAGGAGGGAAAGATAGTTTGGAAAGGGAGGTGGGGTGAGTAAAAGTGTGCTTCTCTTACACTTCCACTGGCGTCTTCCTGAAGGACACCAAGATCGTGTTAACTTTTTTTGAAGATGATATACTGGAAAGGATTATTTCACACCTGACTGTTTTGCTGGTAGGTTCTTTCTTCTATTGCTTATCTTTTAACACTTCGAGAGACACATGTGGACTCTTGTAATTATGTTTAAGCTGGTGTTGTGGTTTCCTGACTTGTTATAGGTGGGTACAGTATTCAACTCCTGCAGTAAGATGTTAATGCTTTGTTTTGTATACATGCTCACACTTAAGGTTTGATGGTTTAAACATTCAACCCACAGCCTTTTCTGGACCTTCTGGTTCATGAAGACTTTGTCAGAAGTCTGAGTGGACAGTTTGTTTACACCAGCTTGGGTTAGTTTACTGTGTTTGTGCTTGGTTTAGGAGCTGTTTAAGATGAAACTCTATCAGGTTGCAGACAGGAAGAAACTCTATAATCAATTGTGTTTATAGCAGATCTCAGACTGTTTAATGATTTGTGAATAGTGCTTTCCTTATGGCACATAATTACTCTGTGTGTGTGTGTGTGTGTGTGTGTGTGTGTGTGTGTGGTTCAGCAGCATGCTGTTTATGGATCACACGTATTTCCTGGTTTTGTCATTGGTTTAGTCTTGAGTATCATTTCCAAACTTGCGTCACAGAAACATGTCAGGACACCATTTTGGGGTAGGTATGTGTCAAACCCATCTATACTCAGCATTTTTGTCCTGGCTTGTCCTAAACACATGCAAACAGAAATTCTCAGTACATGGAATTGAACAACCAGCCAGATTACTGTTAATGGATGTCTATTAAAACGTGTGGTAGAAAGCACACTGATCAATATATTTTACACTTAAACAGTCTATTAGCCAATCATATGGACTATAATAATGTAGTTACCCACATGGCAACAGAATTAATACTTTTTACTTTACATTTATCTTTTGATGCTGGTTATTTGTCATTTATAGTATCAATTTGGTATGGATACCTGAAATATTACATATTGGGAATGTACCCAAACCATAATTCTGATTTTATGCCACCTCTCTATTTTGGTCCTAGTCCTAAACCTTTTGTTTTGTGCTATATGCAGTTCTGTTAGCTTCTTTAAAAGCCACCTCCTCCTATTGTATTCTCCTAATCCTTTTGTTTCGCGGGCTTTTGTATGCTTTCTCATTAGCTTCAGGCATTCGAAGTCTTTTAATGCTGCACTGAGTGTGGTTT
>JAOTQW010000039.1:7489898-7505655 GCA_026260075.1 Sisor rabdophorus | reverse complement strand
AATTTGTAATTTATGCCTTGCTAGCCACATATAACACATTACAATAAGGAAACTTCTGGCCATTTCAAAATTCATGAAAACAATTAGCCAAACCACTGAACTCTAGAGATGAAACTCTTTCCATGTGCACGTTTTCCCTTTTGAATGACGAGATTACCTGGATCAGGAATAATAAAGTGGTATCGCACCACTGTGACTGGAGAAAAGATGCTTATTTCTGGTAAATGGTTTAGTGACTATAGTCATAGAATTGAATTATTTTAATGGCAAGAAAGTAAACTTTTTTTTACTTTCTCATATGTTCACGTATTTAAAAAAAATGAATATACATTTGTTGGCTTGAAAACCTGGTCATTAAAGTGAATAGCTTATTGTAAGTGTAGGCATAAAAGCTTGCTTGTTGTTTACAGGCACCAGGTCCATGAAAAAGAGGAATTTAAAGCTCTGAAGACGCTAAATATCTTTTACCAGGCAGGGACATCCAAAAATGGCAACCCTGTCTTCTATTACATTGCTCGACGGTAAGCTCTTTCGCCGACCATTGCTGACATGCTACTGCTATGTCCGGCTTTATCCGGTGCTAAGGTTGGCCAAGTTGTTTTTTTTTCTTCTTTTTTGTTTTAATTAATTAATTATAAAAAGATGTGCGGCTAAAGTTGATGAGAATATGACTAGTTCAACCAAACTTATGATACAGGCATAATGCTTGTCAACTTGGTAATTAATGATTTCTTTAGTGTTTAAAAAAAAAGCATGTAACAAATTAATCTCTAGAAATGTATTTGTATACCTTGCTTTATCATTCAGTAGATAAATCACAATTATAAGAAATTATGTTCTTTTGAAATTTTTTTTGGTACAATCATCTAACCAAACAGTACAGCCAAGTGTGGAATCATCGCTTTTATTTTTATTTTAGATTTTGTTTTTTTTGGGGGGGGAATGCAGTTAGAAAAACAACACACACAGTAGTACAGTTCTCCTCAGAGTCAAAAGTGTACTTTACCTTAAAAGACTTTTTCAAGCATGTTGTGTAATACTAGTAACAGGTCATAACTGCAGGATTTACACACTAATTTTTATCCAAACACGCATTTGAAGCTAAATCCTACTTATAAAGCACAGTTTTCAATATTTTCTCTTCTTGTGCACATGTGAACTTTGTTAAAGTTCTCTCCTTTTTTTCCCAAAATAATCATATTTTTAAATAGATTTTGGCTTTTGTGTATAAATAAGTCTGCTGTTGATCCTTTTTTGTTTACTATGAATAGATGTGAACTATGAATTTTTTCTTTTATAGGAAAGTGATGATGTTAAATGCTTGTGTGATCTTTAGGATTCTGTGTTTAAAAGGCTTTAAAGTGCCTTTATTTATTAGGAACGGCAACAGAAAATGGCTTGACAGCTTTAGATAACCCACCTGGATGATGTTTTGAAAACTCTAGAGACCACATCTGTTTGGAAATGGAGCAAGCACAGTACATGCAGTAATTGTTTAGGTCATCTTGTCGCTTGTTACACTGTAAAACTACTTTCTTTTTAGTAGTGTATCTCTTGCTATCCTGGTCTTTAATGATGTAATGGTTATGGCTTGTCATGTTACATCACTGAAATCTATTTCTCTGGACAAGCATAATACATAAAGATTTTTCCACACTGTTGTTTAATCTCAAGTTGTATGCATTTCTATTAGTTAATTTTGCATATCAATGCAGATGGGATAAAATGGAGACGAAATGTCTGGTGAATAAGGGAAATGGCTTCACATGACTACATCTTTCCCCATACAGACTTCCGAGACTTACAACTCCCAAATGTCAGATAGGACAAACTTTAGTTTAGACATATTGGTAATCAGTTTGACATCTTTATCTTTTTGGTACTTTGTTTCATACTCTGTTCTATGTTATAGCACATAGCTAACTAACAACCTTGAAGTCCAAACTGTATGCCAGACCTTGGCCAGAGTATGAATGGGGTTTCGCCTAAACCAACACACACATTGTACATTACCCATAAACTCAAAAACAGTCAATGCCCCAAAAGTGTCGGTCTCTTTCTCTCTTTTTTCCTTCTTCTTGACATTTCTTATACATTCATATTTTTTGGACTTGTTTTTAATCCAGAGCAAATACGGATTCTTGGCAAAGAATTATTTTGTCGGAATCAGAAGACATTAGTGATGACTGCTATGCCCAAAAGGCTTAATGTTACAGTATGATGCTTACAGGGATAGATTTGAATGCTTGCACTGCGAACTCGGCCAGGCAAAGCTTTTTTTGTGCTCCGTGTACGAATTGTTGTGCTTGGAGTTGGAGTTGGAGTTGATGTAACTAGTTCCACACTCTTAGTCTTAGCCTGTTCAGATACTCCAGATGAAGTTTCAATACTCCAGTTGTAAGAAAAATTGTGTAATGCTGATTTGGTCAGATATCTTGAAGTTACAGCATGCACATGTGGTCGATCACGAGTGTCGGTTTCCAATGGAGATTCAGTGTATGAAGCCGAGTGCCAGAGTCTGGTAGTGGACAGTTTGGCTTCCCCACAGGTAGGTTTGATGTAGCAAGGGCAACCCATTACTTTTGCTGGGGTCTGCTGCACCCAGTTTAAGAGATGTGTGATGTTTTCCTCATCTTCACAGGCCCAGGGGTTATCCCCTAGTGTAAGGAGTTGCAAAGCTTCCAGTCGATTAAACACGCTGTCACTTATTGAAGCAAAGCGATTAGCATGCAAATAGAATTGAGACAGCCTAGGAAGGCGGTCCAGTGAGCCAGGCAGAATCTGTAGGAGAAAGTTGTGGGACAGATCCACCATCTGCAGATTGTGGGGCATGTTTGTTGGCACAGTCCAAAATTTGTTGTAGCTCAAGTTAAGGGCTCGTAGACTGGGTAGGGTATTGTTAATGAAGACCACACGCTCTAACTGGTTGTTTGATAAGTCCAGGGACTGCAAGTTCCACTGGTATGCGGTGTCGTTTTTCTCAAGATAGCGAATGCGATTAGCAGATGCATGAATAACCCACAGAGCTCGTGGCAGCCCTGTCGGAAAATGGTTGAGATGGTTGTAGGAGATATCTAGAGTTCTTAAGTGGGCAAAGTGGCTAAGAACTCCATCTAGGTCATGCAGCCAGTTGTGGGACAAGTTGAGGAAATGAATGTTGTGCTGCAAGCTGTTGGGTAGCAGTGCAAGTCCTTGCCCAGAGCAGTCTACCACTCGATGGCCCCTTCCACAGGAACACATCAATGGACATATAGCTAGCACAGATACTGTACATAGCATCAGGAGCAGCAAGCAAGCCAGCAAAGATGCAGACATTGTGTAAGCTGTCCTAAAAGTAAAAGCAATTCAATCATTGGACATTTAAAAGGATAGAAAGACAGAATTGGAGGACTTCTAATTTCTTTGTTTTTTGTATATATTTCAGAAAGACTTTGGACTGCTTTTATGCTTTATATATTGACTCATATCATTGAGTAATGTTTAATGGTCTACCTGTTGAGTAGAAAGTATTGCAAAGAGTTTATTCTTTGTTGTCTTTTGTCTGTAATAATTTGATTACTACCTCTATTATGGTTTTAGAAATCGGCACGTCTAGCTTTTTACCTTAGGTCAAAGTTATATAACCTTTAATATGCGTCCTTAGTTAATGCCTTAACTGGTCTTTATTTGACAAGTAGAGTTACCTTCTGTGACATTTATGTGGCTTGATGGAGAACACTTTAAATTCTTTAAACTCTTGCACGAAGTCGTAACTCCTCAACATTTGCACAAAAACTTGCAGGAAAATCGTACTTCAACTGGCCACAATATTTTTTTGCAAACATTCATTTATCTTTTATACCCACTTATTCCCAAACTTGGGGTTACTGGAGCCTAATCCCAGAGCACATGGGGCGAGAGGCAGGACAGAGCACCAGTCCGTTGCAGGGCTGTGTGCAAATATTGTTACTTGATTAACCTTGTGGAACAGGTACAGTATTAATATAGC
This sequence comes from Sisor rabdophorus, assembly GCA_026260075.1. Lineage (NCBI taxonomy): Eukaryota > Metazoa > Chordata > Actinopteri > Siluriformes > Sisoridae > Sisor > Sisor rabdophorus. The sequence goes on along the minus strand of JAOTQW010000039.1, from coordinate 7,501,667 downwards.
ACTGTAAATCAGTGTTTATACATCAATGCGCCGTATAAAATATTTATTGAGCATAGCTATTATTATATCTCAATTTTATTATAATGCACAAATATAGAAGTATTAGGAATTTTTTCAATAAGCTTCTGTTGGGTGGTTTGTGTAATTAGTATCAGTTGTTTGGCATAGTAAGCAGTACATAAACAGTGCACCTCAGTCTCTTCTGCTGGAGCACTGGCTGAGGTTTGAGCCACTGCCAGGAGCTACTCTCCCTCACTGCTTTTTCTGCTGCAGTGAATGGTTAGCATTTAGCCCGGTTACCAGAGGCTCCATCCTGTCCTTTTTCTTGTTAGCTGCCATCTAGGGACAGTGAAATTTTACAGTCCGAGTCACCCTATATTTTTAGGTGGTATTCTAGAGGTTTCTACTCCTCTCTTTGCGATATCACCAGCATGTGGGATAAGAGAAACAGTGATTATTTTTTATTTTGCTGGATGTTTATTAAAGAGTATAAAAAGCAGGGACATATTTGTATATAGGCTTAAAATATTCTTGACTGACAGCATGCATTTTTACAAGAAAACAAAGATTTTGAATTAATATATAAATATTTTGAAAAAAATATATCAATATTAAATGTCTTACCGTATTCTTTTTATCAGTGTTTCATTTTCTCTCTCTCGATTTCTTTCAATGCTCCAGCCTCCTCTTCCTCGCTCTACTTTAATCTAGAGCGGCAAAGGAAAATTTCAGTCCCTGCCTTTTTCATTTTTTTTGCTACTCTGCATGGCAGGATAGTCCTCTATCACCCACATTTACTCGCTTCTTCCACCGTCTCTTACTCTTCTGCGCACGCCGTATTACCTCCTACATCAGGCTCTTTTTCTCCCCTCCTCCTTTCCGTTCTCAGCGCTGCACGGAACATTTTTAAGTTAAAAGGTGTTTTCACCACTCGCACACCCAAGTCTGTAGTAGTGCTATTGCTTTTAGCATGCCTTTAATTTGCTCAGACCCAAAATGCTGCAAGCTGCTCATCCCAGCAGCATCCGAGCTTTGGAAAAGTGGCTAAATGAAGAGTGAGAAGAAGGAGGGAGGTGGGAGAGACAGCGGAGAAATGCAGCATAGAGACAGCACAGGCTGCTGCTGACTAGGTTCGGGGGTGGTGGGGAGGAGGTTGTTAGTAAGACCTGGGACCGCTGACTCCAAACCTTTTTATAATCACAACCAGTGTGCCCAATGAAATTGTCCCTCCTTCCCCAACTCTCCGCTTCTGTCTACATGCAAAAACATGCAGGCTGTCTTCAGAGAAAGCGTGTGCACTGTAGTATTGTACACAACACTACACACGCAGGAATAAACCAACTCTGACCGCACTGCAGCAACTCTTTGTGCGAATGACTAACTTAATGATACATCACAGTATTTATGTTGTTTAGGCAGGATAACAGCAGGTGTCAGCTGTGGTAATGGTTTTTAAAGTCTGGTAAGTATCACAAAGAGGTGGTTTAAATGGTTATTGTTCGAATGACCAGGAAGACTTGGGTTCACGCTCCACCGCTGCCAGTCGTTGTAGGTGGGTGTGCGCTTGGGTGGTTAGTGGTCTAGAAATCTGAATACACACAAACGTGTGTGTGTGCACACCAAAATCTAAGGTTTAGGACAAAGATGCTTCATAGTTATTTGACCCTGTGTTCAACATTCACTTCTGATTTGATAGACATTTTATTAAATCACCATGAATAACAAACTATTGCTATATGTGTATTTTTTGGATTTACTAGTTTGTGCGAGTTGTACAAGTTGTTAAATTCTAAAATAAGATGAGAATGATACTTAATGAGAAGTAAGAAAGGTAAAGATTTATTTTGAGAGTTTATAGTGGGATCAAAATCTTGGCAAGCATGCATGCTAAGCATAATGAAATAATATTTACAGTTTAAAAGGATGTAATTTAGGAGTCTGAGTTTAATGTGATACCATTGGCTTCCTTGGGTACTTGAAAGACTTTATTTCAGTATAAACTTACCACAGCGGTACAGTTGACTAGCTCCTAAATGGTTTCTCATTTTGGTTTGCAACTGACAATCTGCAGGCTATTGATGGACTTACTGTGTGGGTGTGTGTGTTTAGGTAACAGGGGGAGAAACTGTGGCAGATGTGTAAAATCTTGCACAGCGATGTTAACCTGTACTGTATGACTAAGTTCTGTCATACTAATCAAAGACAGGATGCTAACCAAAATGCTCTATTTTTTTTTTGGCATAGCTGTAAGAATTGTTGTCCCAACCTTAATTTGGACTCTTGCTTAAATCTGGTAGACAGGAAGCAAACCTAGGGGTACCCCCAGGTGCTTTGTCATTGCTAATGCGGCTTTCAACTAGATATATCTCAAATTTCTGTATTAATAGCAATAATCAGGTTTTTATCGCTTTGAACGACACTTTGTTAGATTGTTTTTCGGCATGTGAGTAAAATAGGCTTGAAAAAAGCCTTTTCTATAAATATACACCAAGCATTTTTTTCTTTGCTAGTTCTTTATTGATATTTAAACTTTTAGATACAGCTGTTACTGGATATATTTTTATTTTATTTTCAATTTATAGGGACATTTTTGACATTACTGATAATCAAAATGATGGAGATAGAGAGGTAGGTGGGACCAGAAAGGGCCCAAAAAGTGTTCAAAAGGATTTAAATAGATATTCTTAGGTTTCTGGCCTTGTTTTGTTAATTTTCAAACCTTTTCCAACCAAAATCTGTAGAATAAAATAGTAGCTTTAATATTAGTAAAGTCTTTAGTCTTGTTTCCCATTTTAAGGAAACTAAATGATCAAGATGAAGTCTTGAAGATATGTTTATCAATCCCATTTTTGTGTTTTCAAATGCTTTTTTTGGCCTGGCTTTTTTTTCAGGGATACATTGTTTATTATATTGTGGGTTTTCCCATGACTCTAAGATTGGGGTAATGGTGGTGGGGTAGGACATGGTAAAGAATCTAACGGTGGTATGGATTCAGCATTCTTGTTCAGAGAAACATTAAGGTCCACATCTTCAAAAGGAATTGAAGAAAGAGAGTTTGTCTCTTCAGGAGGAGAGGGAATGATTTCATCCTCAGATTTGGCTTCTGGTTGGGTCTCTTCTTTTCCAGGCGTCGAAGGAATACTTAAATTCTCATGTAAATTGGCTTCTGGAGAAACCTCAGGGGAGCCGTTTGCTTCATGCTCTTGAAATTGGTCTGTTGTTGGTTTTCCATTTGGTGGTTGGTCTTTTTCGTGCCCAAATGTGCCGCTTGTTTGAACGTCCTCAAAGGGGACTTCCTCGTCCATCTGGCTCAACATAGAAAGCCGTTTAGAAAGCCCCTGGGGAAGAAATGAGTAGAGGGAAATTTTTCTGGACTCACGTCGGTAAAATTGTCCTTCCTCATTGATGGTTGATGGGTGGGTTTGGTTATCACTTTCAATAAATGGTGAAGGACCAGCCCAATTAGGATTCTCCATTTTCTTTTTCCTCATTTGTCGATCCCTTATTAATACCACCACAAATGCTACAAACATAAGGAAAAATGTACTACCAATCACAGACGCTATTACAGCTCCGGGATGGCTTTTATTTTTGTCCTTGACTGGGAAGTTGTCTGTTCGGGTCGTTGGTGTGCTTTTTATACTAGGCTTGGAATACTTTATCTCACTGGATGATTCTTCTGTAGTCGTTTCATGTGTTGTTATATCCATTGTATCAGTAGTTTTACTTGCATCACTGTTGATGTAAAACATTAGACCAAGACCATTGGAAAAAACAGTTGTTGATGCGTTAAGTGGGTGGGTGGCTATGTCCAAAGTACCATTTGAGTCAGTGGTATTTAGTATTGGAGGTTGCATGGTTTCTTTTTGTTGGGAAGGTAAAGACCCTTCAGTAGTTAGTAATTCTGTGGTATGTACTTTTACTCTTGGTGAAGTTGTTATAATCTCTGGAGTTATATGCCAATTGGTTGGAATATTAGTCTCTGATGTGGAGGCTTTATCTGCTGATCTAGTAGTTCTGTTTCCATGAGTTGATCTGTCCGGAACTTTTTTGGTGGTTTTAAAATTATCATACAAAGTTTGATAATCTCCTGTGGTAATGACCTTATTTGACATATTTTGTGACTGTGGTTTAATTGTCTCTTTTTGTGTCAATTCTGTTGAAAAATTTGAGTAGGTGGGATGCGAAGAAAACCAGAGCAGAGCATTTTGTTGCCCTGAGGTTTGTGGCAGGGTTTCGGAAAGATTATTTTTGTTTTCCATTGTGGTGTACTTATTAGCCATTATGATTGTTTTATTATCTTTGAGGGTACGTTTTGTCAGCCAGATGTTGCTTGGGTCATTGGTTGTTTTATTTCTTTTCAGATTTTCAGGTTGTTTTGCAGAGAAAGTGGTTGGTTCTTCAGCCTTTATTGTTGCGTCATGATCTGTAATGATGCTGTTGCTAAATGTTGTTTCATCAGTTGGATTCAAAGGTTCTTTGGTGTCTTTTAAGAAGTCATTGGTTAAATTATCAGCCTTTATGGTTGCTTCTTCATTTTGCCAGGTGCTGGTTTGCATAAAGGTGGTCTCGCACATTAATTTCCAGGGTAATATCATAAACAGTGCGCATGTTGAAAGAGTGAATTTCATAATTTACTCTTCATAGAATACTTCTGTAAGCTAGCAAAAGGGGAGATGTTAAAAATCTGGAATAATATAATAATCCTCAAACCCTGTTATAATGTAATATGTAATATAACAGGCTATAAGAACCTCTTGTAACATAGTTATCTTAATATTATTGTTACTGTAAATTTCAAGCATGAAATACCACAAATATCAGGAGGAATCTGAAAAAGTACATGCTTAAGCAAAACACTAAAATCTTAAAATACTTGCGTACATGCCCTCTTACTGACGATTAATATAAAATGTTATTGTATATGTAAACATCCACGCCTAATTGACAGATAAACGACAAACAGTTTAAAGGACTTTTCGATAATTATAATATATAGTGATATCAATTACTTACCAAGTTAACATACAGTGTCCTTTCGTAGTCTGGATGTACATCCGCACAAATCCTCAAATCTGAAGATTGGTTACATTGTATAGATCATGTTTATACATATTCTCTACTCCACTGCAAAGTATTAGTGGAGCATGATGGCTTAAAGTTAGTTGAATGCGGAACTTGCACTCGTTTTAGTCACAGGAAATGAAAGCTGTGAAACTTTTGCCTCGTTTTCCTCTTGTGACTCTTCTGCAATTTTCAAGGTGGTAATTCAATGGTAGATAAAGTTGAAAAAAAAGAAAGTGTTAACTAATGGCAGCTGGTGAATTGTAGATAAAGCAAAAGCAGTATAAAATGTTGATAAAGCAATAGATAAATAGCTTTGTTGTTTTTAAGACTCTTGCATTAACATGCACTCCTTTATAACATGCGTTAAAAACATAGACGTTTGGAAATAAAAATTACTCTATTAACGACTGCTTATAAAAGCAGTATAGTGTATGAACCAGCAGAGAGTAAATGTGAATTAAAATATGGCACAGACATGCAAGTTAATATCATTTTTTTTATTAGCTGTGTATTTTGCCCCAGTTGATTACAAAGAATAAAAAGTATTTAAACGACATACTTGGTTTATATGAAAGCAAAGCTACATGTAAAAATAATATAAAAACAATAATATACTTAGAGGGGTGGCTCACGATGCAAGTAGGATCTCGCCACACCCCTAGATTTACTATATTATCTGATCATCTAAGATAAACAGTGATATTAACTTAGTAAATGCAGATTATGCAGATAATAGCTTTGTGGTTTTTAAATCTTCCAAACCTATTATTTAACTTTATTATTGTCTATTTAAACATTTTTCAGACCTTTTATTTAACAGACAAAAATTCATTCATTCAACATAATTGTAATGATGTTTGCAAGAGAAGACCACAAACTGGAAGGAAAAATGTTACTGTTGAGCGCTGGATTCAAACATGCTGCCTTTACATTAGTACTTATGACTGAAAAAGACCATTAGAGGCTCACACCACCAAGGGCATGTCCTCTAGTTGCTTAGTAGGATCTATGCAGGAATCTCTGGATGTTGAACTCTGCATAGTGACCAAGACATTTGCCTCATCCTTGTTTTTGATCTTGTTTTGATGCAACATCTCCTCCTCCTCCTCCTCTTCTTCCTGCACTGCTTTATCATCTGGGTCAGCGTGAACTTCCTCTAGAAGGAGGTTGGTCTCACATGGTCCCACAATGCCTTCCCCGGTTTGTTCAGTGCTCCAGTGACTTGACCCTCTCGCATCCAGATTTTTGCGGTTATGGCGTTGAGTCTGGTGCTGTCGCTTAAAAGCGAAAACCTTATAAGCAAGCACCAAGACTGATATTATTAGGACAAGCATGAGACTTCCAGATAATGCTAAAACTATAAATGCTAGCTGAGGGTCTATAAAACAGCCCTCTGAACCCCCTGCAGGTGGCACCCAAGCTGCAGCTTCAGTTTGGTTTTCTAGGGTATCGGGGATGACGGTGTTCTTAGGAAATAGTGTAGATGTATCCATACCAGCTTTGAAACTGGAACAGAAAAAAATATTTATGAATTAAAAACCTATCGGTGTGTACAAGTAGTGGTTCTCTTTATAAATAACACCACCTTTTAAAAAAACATTTAAAATAAAATATATTGTAAATTCTATAAATGTTGTAGAATTTGTCACAATTGATTTGTGTTTAGTAGATTTCATTCTATTTAGTTAAAAATTTCATTAATTTAGTTGTTTCCTTTTTGGCTGTTTAAAATCAATAGTAAAATCTTTTAAGAAAGACTATGTCTAGTTCACATTCTGTACATACCGCATACTGTAAATATTACACACTCACACTGTAGTAAAACAAAAATTAAATGTCTGCATTCTGTGGCACACTCTAAACTAAAAATATATACTAATAGATATTTATACATTCAGCACTTACCTAGGTAAAATTTCGAAATGCACAGATTATTAAACCTGGCAGATGAACTGATGAGTCAAACTTCTGTAAATGGCCGAAGATGCAAATAGTCGCTTTCTGTTCCCCGTCTAGTTATTTAGAGGGATTTGAATTGACACGTGTTAAAGCTATAAAAGAAAGTAGAACATGAATATCTTGCCACAAAATAGAAACTTGCTCAGATATTCACTGTGAAGCTTTTGTGGGGTTTCAAAAAAAATGTTTTATTGTTTAATTTTTTATTTTATTGTGATAAGGATGACGTTTGTGGACATTTGTCCTATAAGAGTTTAAGTAAACATTTGTTTGTGAATTGCCATAGTTGGTAATTGCCAGGATAGTAAAATTATTAATTCAGCTGTTCAGTTTTAAGTCAAGACCCCTAACTTTTTAATGTTCTTTTACCTCCATACAGGTTCAAAACAGGACAGATCAATGGTGACCTACTTATTTACCATGTACTACTCACACTCAAACCATACTACGCTAAACACTATGAGATAGTTGTGGACCTCACTCACGTTGGCCCTAGCAACCGCTTCAAGACAGACTTTCTCTCCAAATGGTTTGTCGTCTTTCCAAATTTTGCATATGAAAATGTGGCTGCTGTCTTTATCTATAACTGCAACACCTGGGTGCGGGAATACACCAAATACCATGAGCGGCTGCTGACTGGTCTTAAAGGCAGTAAGAAGCTGTTGTTTATTGACTCGCCTGCACGTCTTGCTGAACATGTGGAACCTGACCAACAGAAGCTTCCTGCTTCAACCCTGGCTCTGGAGGAGGACCTTAAAGTTTTTCATAATGCACTAAAGCTTGCTCACAAAGACACAAAAGTGTCCATTAAGGTATACTAACTGATAAATATCTATTTAAGGAATCTGCTGTTTATTATTGAGAAGAACTTTTGCTGGAATGTTCTTGTATAATATTTACTTTTTTCCAGGTTGGCTCCACAGCTGTGCAGGTGACTTCAGCCGAGCGTACCCGTGTCCTGGGCCAGTCAGTCTTCCTCAATGATATCTACTATGCCTCTGAGATTGAAGAGATTTGCCTTGTAGATGAAAATCAGTTCACATTGACTATTGCCAATCAAGGCACGCCGCTTACTTTTATGCACCAGGAATGTGATGCTATAGTGCAGTCCATAATCCATATTCGTACCCGCTGGGAGCTCTCTCAGCCTGACTCTATCCCACAGCACACCAAAATCAGGCCTAAAGATGTGCCTGGAACGTTACTCAACATTGCCCTACTTAACTTAGGCAGCTCTGACCCCAGCCTTAGGTAAAATGCATTGCTTTTCTTAAGTCACCAGCTTCTTTCTTGATTGCTTTTAGTTTTTTTTGAGTCGATTTGGGTCGAAATTATAATTCAATGTTTTTTTCATTGGTTTAGCTATGTATTCGCTAAAACTTGGTACATGAGATGCTCTGATAAACTTTTTATGATGCTAAACAAGTAAAGAATCCACATCAAGAGTGATATCTAATCATTGTTTATTTTGGTGCCATTAACAGATCGGCTGCCTACAACCTTCTGTGTGCCTTAACATGCACCTTCAACCTTAAAATTGAAGGGCAACTCCTTGAAACGTCTGGCTTGTGCATTCCAGCCAACAACACCCTTTTTATTGTGTCCATCAGTAGGACATTAGCCGCCAACGAACCCCACCTCACCCTGGAGTTTCTAGAGGAATGCATCAGTGGTTTCAGCAAGTCCAGTCAGTTCAGCACTGCCCATCTGCATAGCTGTACACCTTTAACACATGACGTGTTCATGATTGAATAAAATTAATCTTCATTTTACGTGTTTAGGTATTGAACTAAAGCACCTGTGTCTGGAATACATGACTCCTTGGTTGCGCAACCTGGTGCGTTTCTGTAAGCACAACGATGATGCCAAGCGACAGCGTGTAACTGCCATTCTGGATAAGCTGATTACAATGACCATAAACGAGAAGCAAATGTATCCATCGATTCAGGCTAAGATCTGGGGCAGCCTGGGACAGGTGAGTTTGCCATTTTTACATATAGATTAGAAAGTATCCAAACCTGGGAAAGTAAATTGCTGTCTTTAGCTTCCATACCCTACACTAGTGGCTTGTGGTTATTTGTTTGTAGATATCAGACCTACTAGATGTTGTATTGGATAGCTTCATAAAAACCAGTGCAACTGGGGGCCTGGGGTCAATCAAAGCAGAAGTAATGGCTGACACAGCAGTGGCTCTGGCATCTGGAAATGTTAAACTGGTTTCAAGCAAGGTAAGCTATCCACTATTTTGTTGCAGGTTTGTTTTTTATCATTAAATTAATTCATTTGTGTACATTTTTTTATTTGTTTTATTTATTTCTTGGCACCTGAAAGTTTTCCTGTCCTAGATATTTATTCGTTGGCAAACGCATTAACATTGGCAGCTTAGTCAGTAGTTTATACTACTACATAGGGCTGTGCGGTCTGATGGTATATATCATTACTGCAGAAGAGATTGTCAACAGGTATAGATTTTTATTTGGTGTGTACAGGGACTCTTTCAGCTGCAGTGTGTGAGCCTTAGTTAGACCAAAATGTATGAATGTAATGAAATCTATTTCAGATATTTGGAAATTTTTTAATATATTTTTTAAAACAAATATACCTGGGTGATTAAATTGTATATAATTTACAAGCAATGGAGAGCCACTATTAATGTGTGGCATTAAGGTAAATTTGCAAGTGGGCAAACAGTGTATAGGGAGGAGCAGTACTGACTTGATAAGATATTTGTAGGTGATGCTCCAGATCTGTTGAGCACAAATTCCACCTTCATCATCAAGTCAGTCTATACTAGCTAAGACTAGAGTGGCTAAAAAGACTACAAAATTGCTTTCCGCAAGCCTTGATGCTGCATGCAGAGCGAAACGCTTTTGTTAGGTTTTGTTTTTTTTTTTTACATTTAAAGTTTTACCATTATTTTCAGTGGTATTTATTTCATATCTGTAAAAAAGCAGGTAATTAAGGTAAGTGTATACACTATAAACCTTTCTTTATGCACTTCATCGAATAAAACTTTACATAAAGAAAGATCTTTATTAATCTTGTCCAATCTTGCTTTACTACTCCATTACCATAAGCTTATAGACAAAATTCCTGCCATCGATTGATGGATGCGCTTTTCTAAACATGCATACAAAAGAAATTTAAACGGGCATACTGTTCGTTTATATCAACTTTAAGCTATCAATGTGAAAGGACAGTATTGTTCAGCAGCCCAGCAGTAAACTGCCTCTTGTGGTTTAAATTCCACTAACCTCAAGTGTCTTGGACATTGTGGTCCTCAAAAGGCATGGCAAAATCAAGATCCGTCCTTGTGTTCACCTATCTCCATTTGTTATGGCAATATTTTGAAGCTCATAGCTAGACTGAGTGGGTGCTAGACACTGTCATAGACACTGTTTGGCTAGCATGTGCCAGCCACTGCTGATGTCACTACATGCCACTTTAGAAGTACAAGGGCAGGCTTTGTCCAGTCATCACATCTGCCTTCTCTCTGCCTCACACATCAGACTCCAGGGTCAAATACAAACCCAAACATGACCTTATAGAGGAGTTTATAAGGTCATAAGCATGCTAATTTGTATAATTTAAAAAGAATAACATGAAACCCACAGCGAAATCCACATTGGTTCAGTGGATCTTAATTTAAGTTAAGAATGGTTTCATTGATCAAATTGTACTTTACTTTATATACACTTTAGTAGATGATCCAAATACATTTAAGCGCGTCACATGATCTTAACTCATGATTGTTTTAAAATGTCTGTTTAGTCTGCTTTTGTTTAGCAAAACAAGAAAGTTTCTTCTTTTTCCTTTATTTAAGGTGATTGGACGAATGTGCAAGATAATTGACAAGACGTGCCTATCTCCTACTCCTACTCTGGAGCAGCATCTGATGTGGGATGATATCGCCATCTTGGCACGTTACATGCTCATGCTGTCGTTTAATAACTCTCTGGACGTAGCGGCCCACTTGCCTTACCTTTTCCACGTAGTCACCCTTCTAGTGGCTACAGGACCCCTGTCCCTCAGAGCCTCCACTCACGGTCTTGTCATTAACATCATCCATTCACTGTGTACCTGTTCGCAGCTCAACTTCAGTGGTGAGGATTTGTACGCTCTTCCACACGTTTATACATACATTTGTTTGACCGATACCTGTGGATTGTACAATCATTGTTCGAAATAAATAAGAAAAATCCTTATTAAATTATGGCCATATATTGCCATTATAGTGTCACCTTTGCTAACGTATTACAATTTCCTTTCTGTCTTATGCAGAGGAGACTAAACAGGTGCTGCGACTAAGTCTTACTGAATTTTCCTTGCCCAAGTTTTACTTGCTGTTTGGCATCAGTAAGGTCAAATCTGCGGCAGTCATAGCTTTTCGCTCCAGCTACCGAGATCGCTCGTTCTCTCCTGGTTCTTATGAGAGAGAGACATTTGCCCTGTCCTCTCTAGAAACAGTCACTGAAGCCCTTCTGGAGATTATGGAGGTTTGTCCAAATCTTTTTAATCTTTGTTACTTACTTTTTTAGTAATGTTTAAATGTATATCTTGGATATTTATTTCAATGCTGCTTATTCACCTTCCTTGTCTTATTTTAGGCTTGTATGAGAGATATTCCTGGATGCAAATGGTTAGATCAGTGGACAGAATTGGCTCAGAAGTGCGTAAACAAAAAATTCTATGCATTTAGTTTAATTCTTGTATTTTCTTTGATTTTTGTCTGCAACAAAAAAA